>PGWS01004777.1:0-16408 GCA_002896235.1 Cicer reticulatum
TCGTCTCTTCCTCTGTCCGCGGCCAAATTCTCTCTTTCTCCCGTTTTCGTTTTCGTCGCTTTCTTTTCTTTCAAAACTAGTAACCCATGGTTGGGTGAGAGTTAGATCAAGGTTTTCGCAACTCCACTCTTCCTCTTTGATTCGAAAACGAAGAAAAACGGTATTTGAGATCCAAACACAAACCCCTCCGTTTCTTCTAGATCAAGCTTCATTTCTCGAAGAGATAGAAGGAAAAGTTGCTCACCACCACGCTACGGTGCTAGTGAACTAATTTGGTAGCGGCGTTGCGAGCGGAGATTTTACCGGAATTACTCGTGGTACCGGAAACGCACGTTAAAGCTAACGCTAAGGTAAGGGCTCCTTCCAACTTCTAGTTTGCATTAGGGACTTAATGTATCAATTTGGGGAAAAACGAATCTAATGCGTTACGGGTAAAACCTTAGAGTTAGGTTTTGTTTATATTGATGAATGTTTCGTGGTAAACGAATTTGAGGTCATTGTGTATGACTATGAGTACATGAAGTCTGATGCATTTGGGTGTCACGTTGTGTTGAACTGTGTTCGTTGTAAATTGGCGTGGTCCATACTTGATGTTTGTTAATTGGTGTGTTTTGTTGTGAATATGGTTTTGAATGTGAGAGTATGCTTGAGTTTGTTTCTGTGGAATTTGAAACCATTAGAGTTAAACGAGTATTAAAAATGGGGAATCTTTTAATACCTCAGTTTACTTAATGTGCGTTTGAGGAAATGTTTAAGTTAACTGGGCGTTGAGAATGGGGAATCTCTTAATGTCTCGGTTACTTAACTATCGTTTTTAAATCGTTTCAGTAAATGAGTATTAAGAATGGGGAATCTCTTAATGTCTTGTTTACTGAATATTTTGTGTGAAAATCGTTTAAGTCAAAAGTATATTAAGAATGGGGAATCTCTTGATATGTCTGTTTACTTAACGTTTTGTTTTGAAAATCATTAAGATAAATCAGTATTAAGATGGGGAATCTCTTAATGACTTATTTATTTAATGTTGTTTTTTGAAAATCGTTTAAGTTAACTGGGCGTTAAGAATGGGGAATCTCTTAATGTCTTGGTTACTTAATGTTTGTTGTGAAGTCGTTTAAGTTAAATGGGTATTAAAAATGGGGAATCTTTTAATATCTGCATTTGCTTAACGTCTGTTGTGAATGGAGTCGGTATATGTTCATGCATTTTCATCCTTTTTGTAAATCGTGCAGACCCGTGATAGGTGGCACCTTGATAAATAGTACTTTGGCCTGTGATAGGCGGTACATTATGATTTACGTTTTTGAAAACCGTGCAGACCCGTGATAGGTGGCACCTCGATAAACGGTACGGACCCGTGATAGGGCAGTACGTTTATGGTTTTCGTTTTTTTGTAATTGTGCAGACCCGTGATAGGTGGCACCTTGGTAAATAGTACTTTGGCTATGATAGGCGGTACATTTACAATTTACGTTATTTTAGTAAGCCGTGCAGACTGTGATAGTGGCACCTCGGTAAACGATACGGGCCCATGATAGGCAGTACGTTTATGGTTTATGCTTTTTAGTAAATCGTGCAGACCCGTGATAGCTGGCACCTTGGTAATCGGTACTTTGGCCTACGATAGGCGGTACGATTATGATTTACGGCCCTTCAAGGAGGGTTTTGGTTTGGAATTCTGAGTCCATGCATTTTGGCATATACACATTGCATTAGGGTGCTTGGCACGCGAGTCGTGTTTGATTTAAGTTTATGATCAAGTGATTTGAATTTGAGTCGTTGTGATAATTGCGTTGAAAGTGCTAAGTGTTATGTGTTGATTATTGTGTGTAAGTGTGATGGTTTGTAGAAACTAATTTGAGACCAAATTTGCCGTGAGAATCGAGTAGTAATTGCTAAGTGTTAAGTTATGAACTTGAGTAGGAATGACTTGAGTTAATTCATGAATTTTTGGAAAAATGATCAGGGAAATCGATTTCCCAATCGATTGGATGGTAAACAGGGACTTGGCCAAATGGACAAAATCGATTAGCCAATCGATTTTGTAATCAGTTTTCGAAAATCATTTACGAAATCGATTGCCCAATCGATTGGGCCTAAGTCAGGGACTCATCCATATTCGACCAAATCGATTTGGAATCGATTGGCCCTTAAGTCAGGGACTCAGCTATCCTGTCAATCGATTGCCTAATCGATTGAATCAAGCCAGAGTTCAAAATTTCACTAAAAACCTTTAGGAAATCGATTTGGAAATCGATTGGCATTAAGTCAGGGGCTCAGTCATCCTGTCAATCGATTGCCCAATCGATTGGATTAAGCCCAGGATTCGGTCTTCATCAAAATCCTTCACCCCAATCGATTGCCTAATCGATTGGCTCAGAGAAATCCTCAGTTTTAGTTGTATGATTGATTGCTCTCATGAAACTATCCATGTCTTGATTTGTTACGTTATAATTAGGGGATTGAGAACCTCATTTTACTTTCATTTTTAATTGGCAAAGTATTGTATGAACTTTTCGCATATTGAAAATCCTGTTAAGGTGCATGCTTAGTTGAAAAGTTATTTTGAGCATTTAAAAATCTTAATTGCTATGTGTTAACTGTTATTTTTTTGGTTGGTGACCCTTTACAATTATTGTGGAAATCTGGGCTTTGCCCTCAGATGAGAGTCAGGACGGTCCTACCGGTTCGTACCCTACGGACGGGAATGGAGATGGGAATGCGTGACTGCAGTTACGTTAGGAGGATCTCACGGGGCGCGTGGAGATACTCAGGGTGTATAGTTTTTTGGTAGGATGATCATATTAGGATGATGTATAGGGACTAGGTGTCCTCCTTTTTGGATTGGAGTATTTTTAGTTTGGAAAACTGTACTTATACTAATATTGTCAGTTTGACTTTTACTTGAACGGGTTCCATGTACCATTTGTAGTTGTGCAAATGTTTTGGATTTATAATTGGAGAAACTTTTCCGCTGCTTGTAAATTATAATGACTCAATTATTTACCCAAAGGCATTTCCTGATTTAATTCTCTGTTTTATTTTAATCTCTTTCAAAAAAAAAAATATACCCTCTATTTGAAAAACGGGGTGTTACACGACTGGTCTGACGACGATAAAAAGAAGGTAGGTTATAATGCTAAAGCTAAGAACATTATAACATCTGCTTTGTGTGCAGAAGAATTCTTTAGGGTATCAAACTGCAAGTCAGCAAAAAGAATGTGGGACATTCTTCAAGAAACACATGAAGGAACCACAGATGTGAAAAGAGCTCGCGTAAATACACTTATGCACGAATACGAATTATTCAAATGAAAAAAAGACGAATCCATCAGCGATCTGCAGACAGATTCACACACATTGTGAACAATCTTCACGCACTGGGAAAACAAGTGGACAACGAATAGCAGATTGGAAAAATTATAAGGTGTCTAACCAGAGAATGGCAGCCCAAAATAACTGCCATAGCTGAATCTAAAGATCTAGCAAAGATGACAACAACAACATTGTTTGGAAAACTAAGGGAACATGAAATGGAACTGCATCGGCTGGACGATCAGAAATGGAAAGTAGGAAAAAGAAAGGATTATCCTTGAAGGTTCAAGCCCATCAATCGAAAACTGAATCAGATAGCTGCTCAGATGAATCCAGTAGTGAAACTGAAGAGACTGAAATCGGGTTGCTTGTCAAGAAAATTTAAGAAGTTTCTGAAAGAGGAAAGACAAAAAATTCAGAAAGCCATCTAGCTCCAAGACTAGTGACAACAAGACAATCACATGTTATGAATGTGGTAAGACTGGTCACATAAAGTCAGAATGCTACAAATTGCAGAATAAGAATAGAGCTACAAAACCAAAAGGCAAGGAACCAGTCACCAAAACCAGAAAAGCTTATATTGCATGGAATGACAACGATGAATCCTCTGCCTCTTCGGATGAAGAAGAAGTCAATTTGTGTCTCATGGCTAATACCGATTCAGAATCAGAAAATGAGGTTAGTTCACAATCTAATCCAACATATGATGAGCTACAAGAAGCTTTCAATGAACTGCATGATGATTATGTGAATTCCATAAAACAGTTGTTGAGCACAAAGAAAATGCTTGAACAAATGAAAAATGACCATAAAGAAATTGAAAATTTATGTGAACAACTGAAAAAGGATTCACATGAAAAATCTGCAAGATGCATTGAACTTGAGAATAATGTCGCATCATTAAAATCTGATTTATTGAAATTTGCTAATAGTAAAGATAACTGAATGTCATACTTAGCAATCAAAAGACATGTTCATGAAAATCTGGTTTAGGATATACACCAAATATGCATGTTAAAAGAAATAAAAACAGATATGGTATTGGTTATATGCAAACTAGAAATGTCAAACATGGTCAAAAATCTGCTATTGCTAAGAGTATGTATGACATCTTTACTAAAACAAACAAACATTCATCCTTTGATGGCAAATGTCATTTCTGTTGCAGAAAGGGACATTTTGTGTCAAATTGCAAATTTAAAAAATTAGCCCAATAGAGGATGGAAGCAAGTTTGGATAGCAAAGAAATCTGTGTTTGTCACTAACCATCCAGGACCCAATTTAAATTGGGGACCTAAAACAAAATTCTGATTTTGTATTGCAGATGTGCATGACATCCACGAAGCATTCATGGTATTTAGATAGCGGATGCTCAAAGCACATGACTGGTGACAAATCCAAAATTCTTGTCCTTAACATTAAAGGAGGAGGCTTTGTCAAATATGGTGACAACAACAGAGGAAGATCATTGGAATTTGGTGACGTAGGCAATGAATCAACTGCAGTATCAAAAATGTGTTATATGTTGAAGGATTAAAACACAACTTACTGACTATAAGCCAGCTATGTGACAAAGGTTTTCAAGTAAGTTTTTCATCACAATCTTGCATTATTGAGCATAAAGATGACAAACACATAAAGCTAGTTGGTGACAAAATTAACAACATTTACATGTTGGATTTCAATTATGTACCAAGTGCTATATGCTGCTTGTTATCCAATTCAGATGAAACATGGCTTTGGCATAAAAGAATTGCTCACATACATATAATCATTTGAATAAACTTGTCAGCAAACAGCTAGTCTTAGGTTTGCCAAATAGGAGTTTTCTAAAGATAGACTGTGTGATTCATGTGAGAAGAGTAAACTGGTTTAAGACTCCATTTCCCTCTATAGACTTGGTTAGAACAAATAGAGTTTTGCAACTAGTTCACATGGACCTTTTTGGACTTGCCCAAGTTAAGAGTTTAGGTGGAAACCTGTATGGATATATGCTGGTTGATGATTACTCAAGGTTCACATGGACTTATTTTTTGGCTCATAAAAATGATACATTCTCAGTTTTTAAAAAGTTTGCTGCTTTAGTTCAAAATGAGAATGATCTAAAAATTGTTTCAATAAACAGTGATCATGGAGGTGAATTCCAAAATGATCATTTTCAAAATTATTGTGAACTACATGGAATCAACCACATATATTCTGCCCTAGGACACCACAGCAAAATGGGGTAGTGGAGAGGAAAAATAGATCCCTAGAAGAGTTAGCTAAGGACCATGCTTAAGGACTCCAACCTACCTAAGTACTTTTGGGCAGATGCAATTAGTACAGCCACTCATGTTGTAAATAGAGTTCTCATTGGCCTCTGCTTAGGAAAACACCCTATGAGCTTTACAAGGGTAGAAAACCAAACCTTTCCTACTTTAGAATCTTTGGTTGTAAGTGCTTGTGTTGAACAATGGCAAAGAACACCTAGGAAAGTTTTGACCCTAAGGCAGATGAAGGTATCTTTTTAGGATATTCCCGAACTAGTAAGGCCTATAGAATCTACAACAAAAGAACAAAGACCATAGAAGAGTTAGTTCATGTAAAGTTGATGAATCTTTTACAGAAAACTTGAACAAAAACTCCTTCTAAGGTTGATGACATTTTGGACGAAGTTGTAGAATCTGAACCACTAGAACAACCTATAGCTGACCCTCCAACTAGATCAGACCTTGTAGAACCTATAGAAACCTGTGAGTTGCCTAAGTAATGGAAGTTCAACAAAAACCACCCTTTAGACAACATTATAGGCGATATCTCTAAAGGTGTTGCAACTAGGAGAAGCCTTAGTCAGTTTTGTAACTTTACAGCCTTTGTATCTCAGATTGAACCTAAGAACATTAAGGAAGCCTGTTAGATAGTGAGTGGATACTTGCTATGCAAGAGGAGTTAAACCAGTTTGAGAGAAACAAGGTGTGGAGTTTAGTACCTAGGCCAGAGGGTAAGCATGTCATATGAACCAGATGGGTTTTCAGAAACAAGTTGGATGAGAATGGTGTGATAACAAGGAACAAAGCAAGATTAGTAGCCAAGGGTTATAGTCAAGAGGAGGGAATAGATTTTGATGAAACCTATGCCCAGTAGCTAGACTAGAAGCCATAAGAATTTTATTGGCTTATGCTTGTATAATGGACTTCAATCTTTATCAAATGGACGTGAAAAGTGCTTTTCTCAATGGTGACCTTCAAGAGGAAGTTTTTGTTAGCCAAACACCTGGTTTTTAAAATCCTGATTTTCCTAATCATGTGTATAAGCTCTCAAAGGCCCTCTATGGGTTAAAACAAACTCCAAGAGCTTGGTATGAGAAGCTCAGCAATTTCCTTATTCAACAAAACTTTTTAAGAGGAAATGTTGACAAGACCCTTTTCACAAAAACTACTGGAAATGATATCTTGCTTGTCCAAGTATATGTTGATGACATAATATTTGGATCTATAAATGATAAACTGTGCAAAGAATTTGAAAATTTGATGAAAGGTAAATTGAAATGTCAATGATGGGTGAACTGTCATATTTCTTGGGATTTCAAATTAACCAAAGCAAGCAAGGCATTTTCATTAGTCAATCTAAATACTGTTCTGATTTGATAAAGAAATTTAACTTTGAAAATCTTAAGTCCATTGATACACCCATGAGTCAAGGAAATTTCTTAGACCGAGATGAGAAAGGTAAACCTGTAGATGTTACTAGATTTCGTGGTATGATTGGATCTCTGCTCTACCTTACAGCAAGCCGACCAGACATCATGTTCAGTGTTTGTATGTGTGCAAGGTATCAATCAAATCCAAAGGAATCTCACTTCAGTGCAGTTAAGAGAATTTTCAGATACTTGGTAGGAACTAAAAGTCTTGGATTGTGGTATCCAAAAGGATCAACATGTACATTGATTGGTTTACTCAGATTCAGACTTTGCCGGTTGTAAACTCGACAGGAAAAGTACCTCAGGAACTTGTCATCTGCTTGGAAATTCTCTAGTGTCTTGGTTCAGTAAGAAGCAAACAAGCATTGCGTTATCTACTGCTGAAGCTGAATATATTGCAGTTGGGAGCTGTTGTGCTCAGATTCTGTGGATGAAACAGCATTTATTGGACTTTGGTGTTGATTTGGGAACAGTACCTATCATGTGTGATAACACAAGTGCAATAAGTATAACCAAGAATCCAGTAATGCACTCCAGGACCAAACACATTGAAGTAAGACATCACTTTATAAGGGATCACTTTCAGAATGGAATTATTAAGCTTGAGTATGTTAACACTGCAGAACAGTTAGCTGACATCTTCACAAAAGCTTTGCCAAGAGAAAGTTTTCTGCATATAAGGATGAAACTAGGGATCATTGATCCTAGTGAAGTATGATTTTTTTTGATTCTGGTATTTTTCAGTAATGTTTTCCAGTTAAATCGATTACCAGCATGGTAAATGGTTTATAAAATCGATTTGGGAATCGATTACTTTGGCCCAGACTTCAAAGTTCAGAAATTATTTTTTAAACTTTCCCGAGCGTCGATTTGGAAATCGACTAGTTCAGTATTCAACATTAAGACAATCGATTTGGACATCAATTAAGTAAAACGGGAACTCGATTTGAACATCGATTTGAAATATGACCGTTATGATTTTTTTTTCTAGCCGTTGAACACAATCATTACTGAATCGATTGAGGATTCCCAGCAACGGTAACCTAATCGATTTGGAAATCGATTTACAAGGTTAAGAGTATAAGTATGAACAGTTCTAAATCGATTTCTGCATTGCATTTTCCAGACTTTCACTGATTCTTTTTTGTCTGCTTCATTCTTCTGTCTCTGCATCTGTTAGTACATTCAATCTACTTTCTACCTACATTGAATCTACATCAAGCTACGAGTATGGCACGCGTGAAACAAACCCAGGCTCGTACTCCTTCACCTTCATCTTCTTCTACAAGTGAAACACCTTCACCCCCACCCACTCTAACAAAGAGAGTACCAATACCCACTCATAAAATTCTTGCCAAAGACAAGGGCAAGGCTCCTGCACCCATCCAATAGAAGACTAAGAAACGTAAGGAACCCCCAACAGAAAAACTCATGGCTGATGCCATGAAAGTAATTTCTCAAAATAGGATGAAGAAACCTATATCTTCACCCCCTCCCAAGAAAGTCCTCGCACCAAAGGAAAAGGAGGCACAATCCTCTATACCAACAGACTTTGTAAAGAGAAAAAATCCATGAGGCGAGAACTATGGATTTTGCATACTTTGATAATGTTGATTTCACGTTTCAGAATCATCTCAGATTTCATGGACTTGAGAGCTTTCTTTCATCTACACTTGATAGTTACCCAAGGCTGATAAGGGAATTTTACTCTACTTTCAAATTGACTGAAGAAGGGTTTACTGCTCAAGTTAAAGGAAAAAGGATTGCTATGTCCTTTGATGATTTCTCTACCTTGTCAGGATTGCCATTTTACGGCAAGTCTATCGATGGCAGTTCGGAAGCTGATACGGCTGACGAAGGTTGGGAAGAATCTATGGACAGGCATACAGCAGTAAAGGACCTAATGATCGATGGGTTCGTTGAATCTATTTCATTGCCCATTGGTCAAATGAAGGTACAACATAGGATGTTGATGTACACACTTACTCGTATCATAATCATGATTATATATTAATAAACTTGTTTGTTTATCATCAAAACACTTAATTTGAGATTTTCCACAACATGGTCTAGGTTACAACAAAAAGTGTTTTGGGTTTTTGAATTTGCTCTCGCAAAGAGTGTTTACAAATTTTTTCTTAAGAAATTTTCTTAGCACTACAATGAGATAGAATGGTATTAAGAGTGCAGATGTGATAATCGTTTGTTACTTGTATGTTGTGTATTATTTGTGTGTCTTCCTTCATTAAGGGCGACACATCCTTTATAGATTATGATAAAGGTTTCTGGTCATTGTCCTGATCGCATAAATCAAGATAATCCATAAAGTTTTGCATCATATCTTTGTGGAATTGATTTGTCAGAGGGACTTTTCAGAAAAGATTGATCTTGTACTGATTCGGCATATCGGTTTGAAACATATGAGAAACCGAGGGAACAATGATTAGAGAGTGTCTTGAGATCTTCACACAAGTAGTTGCTTCAAGATATGCATCAGAGGATGCACAAATGATTCGTAAGTAGTTTGAGTCAAAGTTTTACAAGTATGTGTTATGATATAAGCTAGATCCTCTGATGAACAAGGAAATGAGAATCTATTAAACAAAATGTTTGAACAAAGTTGGTTTTACATTTAGAGTTTTGATGTTAACAAAAGTATTTTATGAAAACAATATATTTGACTTCAAAGAATATGAAAGAAGATTCATGTAATTGAAGAAAATCTAAAATAAGATTTGATTCCAAATTATAATTGATGAAAATCTAAAATAAGATTTGATTCAAATTTATAATTGATGAAAATCTAAAATAAGATTTGATTCATATTTATAATTGTAGAAAATCTTTGACCAAGTTGGAAAGAAGATATGGTCAATATTTAATGAAGCTTTGATTAACATTTAATGAAGTTTTGAATAAGATTGATCAATACTTAATGAAGATTTGAAGAATATTTGAGCAACATTTAATGAATATTTGAAGAATATTTGATCAACATTTACTGAAGATTTGAAGAATATTTGATCAACATTTAATGAAGATTTAAAGAATATTTGATCAACATTTAATGAAGATTTGATCATAAATTGAAGAAGAGTTTATTTGAAGAATTTACAAACTCAATCTACACAAAATAGAAATAGAATCAATTTGAAGAGTTTACAAACTCAATCTGAACAAGATACAATTCAGAATTAAACAAGGACTAAGTTGAAGCCGAAATATTCACTATAAATAGACACTCAAGGCTGAAGGAGAAAAGCATCGAAAAATAGAAAAGAGTAACTCAAGCTCAAAGTTCTCAATTCATCTTAGAGTTCAATGAGAGAAACACTTGTTCAGGTTATAAATATTTTGAGTGTTCTTTTCTTAGAGTTTGAGAGTTATTATTATTATTATCAGCTTTGTTAGAAGCAACTACTCAACTTTCAATCTTCTGTATCCAATCCGATAGTGGTTTAGTTCCTTCTTCAATCTGGGGTTGTCAGGTTGTTAGGAGAAGACTTGACTTGTAGGGTCAAGGTGGTTAGTTCCTCAAACGTTTGGGGTTGTCAGGCTGTTTGAGAAGACTTGGCTTGTAGGGTCAAGGTGGTTAGTTCCTCAAAAGTTTGGGGTTGTCAGGATGTTTGGGAAGACTGGCTTGGAGGGTCAGGTGCTTTGTAATCCAAGGTATTTGAATTAGTGGATTAAAGCCTTCTAAATTAAGAGACTGGATGCAGCCAAGTAAGTGGTGAACCAAGATAAAGTTATGTATCAAATTATTTATGTTTTCATTGTTTACTGCTTCTGAATCAAATTGTTTCTACTCCAAGTTAGTCAACAAAACCAAACTAGTTTATTTATTTATTTATAAATTATCAAAAAGTTATCTACTTCGGCAAACATAATTCAACCCCCTGATGACTCTGATGAAGTTATAATTCAAAAAGGTATAAATTCACAAACTTCTCAATGACTCTGATGAAGTTGTTAAAGTTATGTTTGCCTCTGATGAAAGTGCTCTCAAAGAAGCCTCTGTTGAATCTGTTAATTCAAACAACAATCTCAATGTTCTGCCTCTAATAATGTGTATCAAGCAAAATGATTGCTTGCCTCTAATAAAGTGTGTCAAGAAAAACGATTGTCTGTCTTTGATAACTATGGCAAGCACTGTATCACTTGACTTTGATAAAAGTTAACACTCTAAAAAGTCAATGATCTAAATAGTCAAACATTCTAAAGAAGACAAATCATTTTATCCTTAAGTCAACATCTTGTGTGTGACATCCTCTTTTAGTAACATCCTTTGCGAGCTGCCCTCTTAAATTGTCTAAAATGTCTAAAATTGTGTGTGACATCCTCTGTTAGTAACATCCTTTGCGAGCTGCCCTCTTAAATTGAAGATATGCCAAATCATTAATGAAGATATATATGGATACATCTTAAAGATTGATATGTATTAAATGGTGATTGAAGATCTCCAACGATAAAATTCTCAATGGATACTTCACTTTATTTAAGAAGAACAAAATTAATCGAGTATGTAGAGAAAACAAAAAAGGCAATGTGTTAAGAAGAAATTCTAAAAAATCCAAGAACAACTCAAAAGAAAAGTTTGAATGAAAAATCCTCTCAATAAATTTATAAGAATTGATGTAAATAAGTCAAAGTGTTTTTACACATTTGTAATAATAGAGGGCTGGATATGTAACATCCTCTCAATGAGAGTTATAATCCTAGAAACAAACTTTGTGCCAATTTAGACACAAACTAGAACTGGTGTAAATTAGCCTGATAGTGGCAACAAATCTGTCACCCCTAAGAGGTACCTGAAAAGGCACCACAACACTCATGAACCTCAACGGTAGGTTGCCAAAAAGTTGAAGAAGGATTTTGATGATCACAGTTTGGAGAAGCTAGGGAAAAATACTAAAAGTCTGAAGAGGTAAAGTAAAGAATACTTGTATGTTATTAATTAAAATAGTAAATTAAGTCCTTAAATGTAATGAGGCAAAGTCTCTCTGTAAGGGAAGGACTAGATGTAGCAAGAATTTGTTATGAACTAGTATAAAAATATTTGTGTTAAGTGTTATGTTTTGGAATTTGGTGATAGCATGTTTGATTGCAATACTATTTCGAAACTCAAGATGTCGTGGTGATTGCGCTATAATTGCTAAGTGTGATTGTTTGGATTTGTGTGTAAGTGTTGATTGGTTTCGAAACCCTTTAAAAAGCTGAATTTTGCTGATTTTTGCTGTTTTCCTGTTGCTGTCTGATGTGTATTCGAATACAGAAAGCTGTATTCGAATACAGACATGCTGTTTTTGCCACTGACTTACTGTGTAGTCGAATACAGACTGTTGTATTCGAATACAGACATGTTGTTTTGCTACTGACTTGCTGTGTAGTCGAATACAGACTGTTGTATTCGAATACAGACATGTTGTTTTTGCTGCTGAATGCTGAAACAGCCTTGTATTCGAATACATAGATGTTGTATTCGAATGCAACAGTGTTGTTTTGTTAAAAACTTCATTTTTCAACCTTGTTTATGAATGTTTGGCATATGGAAACCCTTTTAAGGTGCATGCTAAGTTGAAAGATTATTTTGTGCATTTAAAACTTAAATGTTATGTGTTAACTGTTATTTTCGGTTGGTGACCCTTTACAACTATTGTGGAAATCTGGGATTTGCCCTCAGATGAGAGCCAGGACGATCCTACCGGTTCGTACCCTACGGACGGGAATGGAGATGGGAACGCTTGACTGCAGCTACGTTAGGAGGATCTCACGGGACGCGTGGAGATCACTCAGGGGTTTAGTTGTTTTGTAAAATGATCAGACTAGGTTGACACAGAGGGAACGGATGTCTTTCCTTTGGGTTGCGTTTATTTTTAAACTGGGAAGACTGTACTACTTTTGTTATGTTAATATTTTGAATTCATGGTTTGAGAGCTTTTCCGCTGCTTGAAAAATTATATGACTTAATTACTTATCCAAAGGTGTTACCTTATTATTCTCTGTTTTATTTTAATTTCTTTTGGAAAAAAAATACACCCTCGCTTTGAAAAACGGGGTGTTACATTGTGGTATCAGAGCATTGGTTTGGTTTTCTTTGGGGCTGTGGAACCTTAGTTATAGATTGTCGCGTCAACCTACCTATGGTCGGGAGTTTTATCTGATCATGCGTCGTTTAGGTGGTTTGAGTTGTCAAGGTTTTTTCATAATAATTATTATGTCGGATGTGGTCGGAAGTATTCTATTAGAATTATTGAAGTAGTGTTAAGACTCTATTTGATGATGGTTTTATAGGAAAAACCAACTGCTGCCAAGGAGGAATGACGTTCGAGAGCCAATGCCAATAGGATGATCGAATGAGCGGGAGGCTATGAATAAACATGGCTGCTTCTGTTGCTGCACAGACTGCTGCCAAGACTCAACGTGATCTCGAAAAGAGGGGAAGAGAGATCCGTGTTGCAGAGTCAAGAGGACTAAAAGACTTTCGTCGTTACAATCCTCCCAAGTTTGAGGGGACTGAGAATTCAGAGAAAGCGGATCAATGGATCCAAGAAGTGGAGAAGATCTTAGAAATGATTAAATGTCAGGCGAGAGTGAGGGTCAACTATGCCACCTATATACTACTAGGAGATGTTGAGTACTGGTGGAGGAGTACAAGGTTGTTGATGAGATCAACTCACGAGGAGGTGAACTGGGAATCTTTCAAAGGGAAGTTTTTCGACAAATAATTCCCGATGAGTACCAGGACTAGACTGGGTGATGATTTCCTGAAACTACATCAGGGGAACACGACCGTGGGCGAATATGCTGCTAAGTTTGAATCACTATCAAGGCATTTCAGATTTTTCCGTGAAGAGATTGACGAGCCATTCTTGTGTCATCGTTTCCAAGACGGACTAAAGTATGAGATTCAAGACTTTGTCTTACCCTTGGGAATTCAACGTTTCCAAGTTCTTGTGAAAAAATGTAGAGAAGTTGAGGATATGAAGATCAAGAGAGCTAAGCGAGGAGGGAATTTTAACTCAGGAGGACCTAGTCGGGTGAAGTATCAGAACAAGGGAAAACAAGTGCTAAACCTTATAATCGACCACATGATAACAACGGGGGACAGAATAACCCAGGGAAACCAAGACTTTGGGAGACAAGTGGGACAAGGTATACGATGTTTCCGATGTTGAGAAGAGGGACATTATGCTATGCTTGTACCTTTAACAGTACTACTTGCTACCAATTGCCATAAACCAGGGCACTTTGCAAAGAATTGCAAGGCTTCGAAGGTGGAACCAATGGTGAATGTAGCTAGGATTACTCTTCCTACTGCTAGAGGACATGTTTATTGCGTCGGCGCTGAAGTTGGAAATTTATCTAGTAATCTGATTCTATATGACTATGCGATTACAGGTAAACCCCTAACTACACTTTCTGATCCTCGGGGGGCAACCATTCCTTCATTGCTATGGATTGTGTAAATCGTTTGAAGTTGTCTGTGTCTGCTTTACTGCTAAGACTTTGACAGTAAATTATGCATGTTTACATTTTCAAATAACTATTCAGAATAGGGACTTCTCGATTAATCTGATTTGTTTACCTCTACATTAACCCAAGATCATTCATGGTATGGATGGGAAGCCCTATCATTAGGTAATGATACATTGTACTCAATGTGTCGGTGTCATACATAGTGTTTAGATTTGGTACTAGATGGATGTTCCGTACAAGGTGGAACATCAGCGACCTGCTGGGGTGTTGCAACCTTTAGAGATTACACGGAGCACCATAGAGTGTTGTATCAGACCGTGATTTGAAGTTCACATCACATTTTTGGGGAGCATTGCACGAAGCCTTGGGAACGAAACTACGATTGAGTTCACCTACAACAATAGTTCCCACGCAAGTATTGGAATGGCACCATATGAGGCTTTATATGGGCGCAAGTGTCAAACGCCCTTGTGTTGGTATAAGGGCGGTGAAAATATGATTGTCGGACCAGAGATGGTGCAACAGACTACGGCTAAGGTAAGGAAGATCAAGGAGAAAATGAAGACTTCACAGGATCGTCAGAAGAGTTACGCGGACAAGCGTCGCAGACTTTTAGAATTTGAACAGGGTGACCATGTATTTCTAAGAGTCACACCTACTAATGGAGTAGGTAAAGCCTTGAAATTGAAGAAGTTGACTCCGAAATTCATTGGACCATATCAGATTTCTGCACGAATTGGACCAGTTGCTTATCGAATTGCATTGCCTCCGATACTGTCCAATATTCATGACGTGTTTCATGTGTCACAGTTGAGGAAATATCTTGCAGATCCATCTCATGTGATCAAACCAGACACAATCCAACTGAAGGATAACTTGTCATTCGAGGTACCACTGTGAGAAATTGATGACCGGGAGATTAAGCAATTAAGGACAAGGATGTTCATTGGTCAAGGTAATTTGGAACCCAATTACTGGAGATGCGACTTGGGAACTGGAGATCAAGATGAGAGAACAACACCTAGAGTTATTTATCGACGCATAGTTTCGAGGACGAAACTATTTAGGGGGGTAGTAATGTAAGACCCATAATTTTAAAGTGTATTTTATGTATTTTGTGTATTTTTGATTTTGGCTCGGAGGCTTTTTAGCCAAAGATAAAATATTTTGGAGTTTATATGATCAAAAAGATATTTTGATGCCGATTAGAAATTACTCATCGATAAATAAATTTAATTAACTGCGGTGAATCGTTTACGAAGAATTTAATGCGTTACATGTGAAATGGTAATTTAACAAATATCTAGATATTTTTGAGATATTATGTTGAAGTTATAATTAATATATATATATATAAATATATGTTTGGAGGAAAGGAAAAAGGAAGGAAAGTAGAAAGAAAAAGAAATAGAAAGGAAGGAAAAACAAAGAAGGAAAAGGAAGAAAGAAAATCCAAAACTTCATCTTCTTCTCTCCTGCGTGCGCGACCCATTCCCTATCCTTCCTCATTTTCGTTTTTCTTCGCTTCCTTTCTCAAGAATAGAAACTCAGATTAGTGGATAAGAGAGCAAGGTGTTTCTCAGCTCCATACTCTCTTTGATTCCGAAAACCGAAGAAAACGGTATTAGGGATTCAACACAACCTCTCCGTTTCATCATAGATCTAAGCTTCGTTCGCGAAGAGTTAGAAGGGAAAAGTTGCCTATCTACCACGCTACGGGTGCTAGGGGCGCAACTTGGAGGCGACGTGCGAGCGGAGATTTTTACCGGATTTACCTCGCGGTACCGGAAACGCACGTTAAGCTAACGTTAAGGTAAGGGCTCTTCCAAAATTTTAGTTTTGCATTTAGGACTTATCTGTGGTTGTGTGGAAAAGAAATTTTTGTAGGGTTGGAGTATTGATTTGGGGGAAATGAATCTAAGACTTTATGGGTAA
>PGWS01004781.1:0-16020 GCA_002896235.1 Cicer reticulatum
TTAGCCTCAACTTGAAAGCGACACTTTTTGTGATTTTTTTATTTTTTTTATTTGGTAAAAAGCATGGTGCACTTTTGATAGGAAACTTGAGGCGTTGTAGTCATTTATCATTTATTTTGATATCTTCTTTTATATATTATCTAATAAGTAGTAAGCATCCTCATTAGGATTAATTTTGTTATTCTTATAAAATTTAGAACTATTATAGTTTAGTGACTACATTAATATTTTAATAAATATTTAATTTTTTTATCCTAAAAAAAAATTATAATATTATATCATATTTAATTCACACAATTGTGATGTCTTAGTTATTATAATCTAAGACGAAAAACATCCGATTTAACAATATGATATTTATCGATTAAACTAAAATTTAAAAACCATAAGTATTTGATTTTTATTGTTTTGAAACTGTTTGCAGAATAGTTTTGCGGTTTAATTTTAGTTGATCAAATAAGAATAGTATATGTGTTATTTACAAAACCATTTTAATCCACGTTGCCATCATCAGGATTAGTTTAGTTAATTCAAAATTTTATTTAAATAAATTTAAAAACATTAAAACACTTTTCTTGGCCATAAACATATTTTAAGGGATATGGGATCGGAGAAGATGGTCTGAGAAAGTAACAATGTTGTTAGTGTTTTTTTTTTGTATTAAAAAAAATTGTTTTAAATGTTGTAAATTTATTTAAAACATTTAATAATTGTACTACACACACACCCTTTTTTTCTAACACGATCCCTTCATCTAAAAAAAACAAACTCAAAATCCTCTTGCTTATTTATTATATTCTTTATACTAAATCATCTCTTTCTATTTTCATCTTCAACTTTATTATCTCTTTCTATTTTTAATCTTCTAACTTCACTCATAATTTGTTATTTTCGTCTCATACTCTCTTATCTTTCTTTCTCCATTTTCACTTACCCGCAAAATGAGTTCACGTATATTTCTGGGTAGATTAGTTTGCATAAACCAAACGTCAATTGACAAAATGAGTTTCATTTTCACCAAAATCAGTTTCAATCGCATAACCCTAATTAGATATTGTAAAAAACAAGAAGAACAAGGAGCAGAATAAAATGATGCAAATCTGATGTAAATGAGAGTCAATGAAGATGATTGAATATGTTGAAGTTGTTGAAAATGGAAGAAGAAAGATAAGGGGATGTGAGAGAAAATGTTAAATATAAGTGTGAGGTAGAAGATAAAGATAAAAAAAAAGTTATGATTTAAAAAAATATAATAAATAAACAAAAATATTTTGAGTATTTCGTTTTATAAAAAAGAAGTTGTAATGAAAAAAAAATTAAGTAGGCAAAATTAAAATAATTATAAATTAAGATAAATATGGCGACGTGGATAAAATAATAATATGACATAATACCTGACAATTTTATTATCCAAGTTTGCAAAAATTTGAGATGGAATACTATTTTTGCAAACTAAAATAATGGGAACTGAATATTTATAAGAATTTAAGTAGGGATTAAATTTATATGATCTCACCAATAACATATCTCACTGACCAAAGGAATTCATGTAATCATGTTTAAAAGGGTTTTATGCAAAATTTCAAATTGTTATTAGGTGTTTAATTATAAGGATTAAAATTGACACACTTATATTTCTTAAAAGACCTTTTATGATACCACATAAAACTTATAACCCTAATCCTATTCTTTCCTTCACCGATTTTGAATCTAGACAGATTCATGATTAGTAGTTTGTTTTGCTACTTGAGAACAATGTGCATTTAATGCCTGTCTCTTTTGGGTTAATAATATTAACTTCTAGACCCATTTTATTTATACAAAATTGATGAAATCTTTGTTCTTTGTAGCAATAAAGATTTCCAATTGTGTCATGTTGAATTTAATTTTATTAATTTCATCTTCATACCAATTTCAAACCTCATTATGGAAGTTATTTTCCTACTTTAATATAATTTGATTGCATTGTCTACTTTAACACCATATGTTCTTCCTTTTCATTTGAGAAATTGATTGAAATTTCAACATGATTAATATAATTTATTGAGTTATTTACATTTTACGTCATGTCATCTTTCACCATTGCAATAGAAATATTTGACAGAGTCTCAAAACATGATTTATATATAATACCATAAATAGGTTACTTTGTGTCTTGCAGGAGGGATATGTGTCCAGCAGAAAAAATATGTTACCAAATACCATATGGAATAGCTTGCAGTTCAATTAAATCTATTATAGATTTTTGAAGGGTGCATGAACTTACAAGCATAATGTGCATATATATAAACAGGGCTTTTTTATTATTATACCACTAAAACAAAAATTAAATATTACAATACCACTCTTTTCAAATTATATACTAAAGTACCATCCTTTTTCAACTTTCTATTCCTTCCTCTTAGAAATCGGTCCTTGCCCCTAATTTTCTCAACATAAATATTAATAATTTTTTAATTTTTTTTCTAAATTATTAAAAATTTATTATCATATATAATAAATATCTTTTATTAGTAGTACTATTTAATATAGGCACATATATAAAAGGGAATTGATCAATAATAAAGCCACTTTCATCCGCTGAGAAAATAATGCAACACATTATAATTTTTCGTTACATTCTTAATAATAAATATAATATTAAAATATCAATAATGTATTATATCATTAATAAATATTAATTTAAAGTTCATTTATTATATTAATTTAATTAATTATTATTTAAATTATAATTAATTAGATTTAATTTAATTAATAATCAATTTAATATTTCATTTATTAATTAATTAAGTAATTAATATTTAATAATTCCATAATAAATACAATGTTAATTTTATATTTATAATATTTAAAAAAATTAATTAAATGGACTCCATAAACATAAACAATATTTATATTAATATTATAATTAAACATACAAATAAACCAAAATTACTAATGATTATATTAACAATGAACTAATTTCCATTAGGAGCATCAGGAACGATAAGGGCATTTATTCTTGCTATGTCTCGTTCACGACACAATACCACATCTCTTGGAGTGTGTGTGTTTTTCTCATCGTTGATACACCATTTCAGTTGATTACGAAGTAGAGCTGTGGAACGACCTTTTGGAATTCTTCTCATGCTGGATTGTGGAATAACTACTATCTCCATTGTATTCTAGCCAATAATGATTGAATGAGAGAATTGCTGGGAAACTCTTCTTTGTAAACGTCAAAGATACATTGCAGATGTATACTTGAAAACACAATTACATCATGTAGTCACGGTGAATAAACAACACAAGGCAATGAACATGATGAACATGGATAATGATAATGCTTGAAATTCACCATAATGACCATCTTTTGTCGAGATCTACCTTGAATGTCCTACAGGACGACCCTTAGGTGGAGACGAACCACTCCTTAAATGTAAATATACCTATGAGCTCGATTGTGGAATAAAACTTCATGGAATTTGACATTAGCTCGTTCCTTGTTAAGAATTTTGAATGATTTGTATTTGAGTAAATCAAACCTGATGTCATCATTGTTTGGGCTTGTGTCCGCTCTTGTCTTCATAATTTGCAGTCACTCTATAGTATGTTGCTTGCACTAAAGACTGATTGGAAGATTTGCGTGGTCCCCTTAATACATTGTTTAGCAATGCACTCAGAAAGGTTAGTTTCATGTGTCCCCAAACGTCTACTTCATCATATGACTGCTGATAGCATTGCTCCTTTGATGTATAATGTCGAGCCATTTCACTGCATCTTGACTCCAATACACTGATTTGTCTTCTAAGTATGTGATGCTTGGTTGAGTCATAGCGTATCCTGAGATGAACAAAAGTTGATGTATGTTTATAGACAATTTTGAAAACAAAATTATAAAGAAAAAATTGTGTGAGATATATATATTATATAAAAAAATACTAACACCCATGTTGGTTACAAAAATCTTTCATTAGCACCATTTTGAAGGTCCTCATGAAAGTTATGTGATATATGTCGAACGCAAAAAGACATGAATGGCCAATTTGTGTTTACACGTCTAACATCACTTTTAATCGAGACTCATGTCTATCTGAATCAAGCAGAGGTTGGGGTTGAGGTGTGACAACATCGCGTAGACGACTGAGGAAGAAAAACCAACCACATCTGATGTTTCACCTCAACAATGGCGTAATGCTATAGGAATGGTATGACCAATTACCATCCTGGAGCGATTGCCATTAGTAAGCGTCTCACGATACATTCTCGCATATAACCATGTCCATCAAAACTGAAACAACTGGGTTTACAATGATCAAACCCCTCTGATAACATGGTTGGAAACTCCAAAAGAGACGATGAAAGACAGCTTTGCTAGGACTACGTTGGCCGATCCATCAATAAGGGTCACTTCAATATCGGTAACAGTACCTATAAAGATAATGTTTAAAAGCAAGAAATCCACTTGGAAGCTCATTATATATGATTCCTCCAATTGCCGGTATATCTCTCAATGGCCTTTGTGTTTTGCAATCCATGTCGGTCTATAAGATAAGTGGTATATGTGTACTGAGATCGTATATGTGCAATCAATACGAAACTGATATATAGTGGGATCATGCTGTTACCGTATTTGGTAAGATGCTTTTACAAATAACAGCCGAAGAGTAGTTGTTGGTGGAATCTTGTGAACCATTGTTGATGAGCATGTGTGTGCAGCTTTCTAGTTTTGAGATCTTCCAGTGTTTGATTTCTTTCCATTCAAGATTTCTACACCTCACATAACATTTTTATTTTTACAATGGACAATCCATCTAGTGCTATCAGCAGATGTGCAACGAGAAGCTCGTAGAATTGTGCAATATGATATTCTTTTACACACTGCATTGCCACATCTTTTGTGGGAAATGATCATCTCCACTTGAAGATTGTCAGGATCTGGAACAAGATAAGATTGGTGGTTTTTGGACATAGAGTTGACACAAATTCAATGTCCAATAATCTAATCATATTGTCTGGTGGTAAACGTTAGCGAAAATGTGAGGGGGGTTCAGAGAAAAAAATTGTAGTAGATGGACATTTTACTATGGGTTCCTGATCAATACATCATCGTCATCGTCATCAACACAACTTCAGCAAGAATGTCATCCTCATTCTCGCTAAAATCGTCGACTTCTTCATTGTGGACACAGCTACAAAACTAAATAGGACATCAATAACCGTGTTTAAGGTACAAAATAATCATGGTGGCATAGTCTGAGTGGAATATTTGTTGACGATAAGGCTATGGACTGATGGTGGAATAAGATAATATGAATACGTGGTACGATGACATCATGTAATCCTCAAATCCCCACTGATTGGACCGATTCAAGATTTTTGGATAGGATAACATGCTTAACGGTACGGATATCGTCAAACGTAATCTGAACGCACGTCGCAGCTGAATCGCTCAAACCATCTATGACTTGGACTGGTTCACAGATTTATGAATAAGAATAATGATATGTGTACGATGATGTCATCAGTACTCCTCAAATCCTCCACTGATTGGGCCAGTTTGGATTTTTGGATAAGGAATAATGCTTACGTGTACGACGACGTCAGCGTAATCTGGTACGATGATGTCAGCGTAATCTGGTACGATGAGTACAGCGTAATCATCAAACCATCCACTGATTGACTGGTTCAGATTTTTGGATAGGATAATGATACGTGTAAGATGACGTCATCAGTAATCCCCAATCCTCCATTGATTGACTGGTTCAGATTCATTTGGATAGGATTGCAATTGTTTTATAAATAGTCATATATAGTTCATATTATTCATTCACACACACTTTAAGCTCCACATTCACAACATACAGCTCTCACATTACAACATACAAAGCTCCATGGCTCTTTACCAGAAAATCAGTATCTTCACAGTCTAGAGATATCGTCTGAAGATGGTTAAGTTGGATGTAATCATCTTATGTATATACATGTTTTATAAGCATTCATTCAATAACCTAATATATAAATTATATTAAATGGTAGAACTTGAATTGAATGTCACCACCACTTTAGAATGGAAGGAACCAAATGAAATGATAGTGCCCTACTTGGAGGAAGCTGGGTTTTTGACCGTTGCAAAATTGGGATCTTGTAACGTGGACCCATCATTGGTGACCGCAATGGTAGAACGTTGGAGAACAGAAACACACACATTTCATCTTCCAATAGGAGAGTGTACAATAACTCTTGAAGATGTTGCATTACAACTTGGTCTACCTATCAACGGAAGACCAGTAACTGGAGGTGGCGCTTTAGATTGGGATGAAGAATGCCAACAACTTTTGGGTGTCATTCCTCCAAAAAATCAAATGGTGGGCCAATTCGTCAAACTGAAATGGTTAAAAGACACATTTGCTCATGTTCCGAATAATGCAGCAGCTGAGCAAGTACAACAACATTGTAGAGCGTACATATTACGCTTGATTGGGGGTTTGGTAATCCCTGACAAATCTTGCAATAGAGTTCATTTGATGTATCTTCCCCTGTTGAAACATATTCAACGTGTTCGACTATATAGTTGGGGTTCAGCGTGTTTGGCAAACTTATACAGACAAATGTGTCGTGCAACCGCACCGTCTTATGCATGTATGGGTGGATGTACATTGCTCCTTCAATCTTGGGTATGGTATCGCATGCCGTTCATTGCCCCTCATTGCACTAGAGAGATATCATTTCCACTAGCAAAACGGTAAAATATTTTTCATATTAATCCAATAAATTACATATAATATACTTGTCAAACTTGCTAAATAATAGTTTTATATTCTTTTACTAGATGGATTGGCAGGGGACTAATCCATTCTGGAACTCCATGCGGGGATCTTGTCAGTTATAGATCAAACATTGATCACATGCAACATTATCAGGTTTAAAATTTCATTGTTCAACAAAATTTATATTTATTATAATTGTGTTGTCTTACTAATATGTCTTTTTTTCTCTAGTTCATATGGATGCCTTACAGGGGTCTTGAAAATGTCATACCACAGCAAGCATATCAAGATTCAATGATATGGACTGCCAAAACTGCATTGATTTGTTTCTCAACTGTTGATGACATCAAACAAATAGAGTCAAACTGCAGTTTGGACTTTTGCAGGAAATTCCAGATGAACCTGAAAATATTGATTTTTACCATTCCACTGTCAGGATATGAGAGGGAATCATCTGGAAAATTGGACAAGACAACTGCTGCATGGATGTCCAATTTGGAACGAACGTCGAAGTCATTGTCTTACCGATCAACCGAACATGGACACCCAATTCAACAGAGGAGTATATGGTGTGGTTTAGACAAACTCTAATTTGTATTCTATCAGCTCTACACCTACTACGGGACCACGATGTGGTGTTGCAGAAGAGCCAACCTCAACCATCACACCGACAAAGACGAATGACCTCGCCTACCGACTCCTCCTGTTTCTATTTGGAAATGAAGCGCCAGAACCACATCGTTCATTTTTCTTTCACCCCAACACAACAACAATTTGGAACCACCAAGACAATCAGTTCCAATTCATGTCAACTAACAAGATGATCACCGAAATCTCTACATTCAAGTGATCAAGGATTTTGTGAATAACTTATTTGGTGCAGACCTAGGTACGCCTGAATCGGCTATCTCATATATTAATAACATGTACCATTTGGTGTTCCATCATTCCCAATCAAGTAGATCATACTTCTCGATGCTGTCGACCTACTAAGTGAAAAGTTCGGAGACATATGCCCCAGTTGACGAAGAGAAAACTCACCTCACGCCGTCCACGTCGTATTCGTCGACCACCACGAGTGGGACTGGACACCATATAGGAGTTAATGTAATAAAAATATTGTAATAAAATTTGAATATATTTTTTCACTCATTTGGTCATTTGTATGTTTAATTATAATATTAAATTAAATATTGTTATTTTGAGTCCAATTTAATAATTTTTTTTATAATATAAAATATTAAATTAACATGTATTTATTTATTTGAATTAAAATATTAAATACTTAATTAAATATAAATGAAATAAATAATTTTATTAAATTAATAAAAATGAACTTAAAATTAAATTATTTTAATTAAATAAATAGGATTAATAATAATATTTAATAAAAGATGTTAACGAAAAATAATGTGTTGCATTATTTCTCGGCGGATGAACGTGGCTTTATTAATTGATCAAATTCCCTATATATGTGCCTATTAAATAGTACCACTAATAAAAATAATTTTATAAATGATAAAATAAATTTAATAATTAGAAAAAACAAAAATTAAAAAAAAATTTAGTGAGAAATTACGTATTGAGAAACCGATTTCCCTCCTTCTCTATAAAAAAAAAAAAAAATTAGTTGAGAAATTTTAGGGGCAATGACCGATATCTAAGAGGAAGGAATAGAAAGTTGAAAAAGGATGGTACTTTGATATATAATTTGAAAAGAGTAGTATTGTGGTATTTAATTTTTGTTTTAGTGGTATAATAATAAAAAAGCCTATAAACAATGTGTATCCATTTTCACATTTTTGTTTTATTTTTTATTTTTATTATAAGGTATTAATAGTGTTGGTTGGATTATTTGGTTTGTCGTCTAATTAGAAAATATAGATATGGAAATTAGGGAACTAAATTTTTTATGTAGTTGCATCCAGATCAATAAAATATTCATGCATTTCAAGTAACATTTTTCTTCTTCTTTATTACCATGTAATGCTTGGTTAATGTATCATTAAATTATATAATACTTTTTGTATAACTTTTCCATTTCAATCTCCCTTTACAAATTATTGGATCAACTCTATACTTTATATGTGGTTTGCCTTATTTGATGCATTATTATCATTTCTTTTTCCCTTTACAAATTATTATATCAACCTATGTAGTTAATTCCAAATAGTGGTACGTCGTGATCGACCTCAAAAAATAGAATAATGGTTTACGAGTTATCGGGAGAATCATTATTTTTTTAATAAATTACATGAATAATACGATATAAACATATATTTTTACGTAAAATTAAACAATGATTCAAACCCTAAAATATTTAAATACCAATATAAACCCACAAGTCTTAATCAAAAGTTACATTTAAATACTAACAAAAATTAAGTAAAGATGAATATTAAAGCAGAGGCAAAAAAACTTAGAAAAATAAATAAATAAAATAAAGCACAAATAAGTAAAAAAAAAAAAAAGAAAGAAAAGAAAGAAGGAATGAGTAAGAAAAGAAAGAACTAAAGGAAAAAAAACCAGAGGAAAGAGTAAGAAAGTAGAAAGGAAACAGAGAAAGAAGAACATAAACAAAGAAAGAAGAACTTGGGTAATGGACGACGGTGGCTGGAAGGTGGGCGGCGCTGTTGGTGGTAGCTGATGTTGTTGGATCTTGCAGAAAAGGAGGGAGTATTCACAAAAAATGAGTGGAATGAATTGTTTGAACAAGAGAGAAGGACAATAAAATTAGAGTGAAGAGCGAAAAACCTAAAATACCTCTATATGTTTTTAAAATTTAAGGTAATTCTTGGATTTTCTTGAAAAATACATTCCACATTTTCTGGGTCACGAAGAAACACTGACCTAAGTGCGACCAGTGATCCGTGAACCCAACCGAACAACCGCTTTCGTGTTCCGTCGCGCACGCACTGCACCATACCTTTGCGACTAAGGAGCAAATACCTTCAAATTTGAGTAGTTAGAGGACTTGCATTCACATCTCAATTGATGTCTTAAAATCCAATAGCTGATGAAACATCTATCGATTTAGTATTATTGATGTAACTGCACTTTCCCCAAAAATATTTTAGGCAGACCTTCACTCAAAATCATACATTTGACCCCTTTCAAGATTGTTATGTTTATCTTTTCAGCAATGTCATTTGTTGAGGGTGCCTGCAACTGTTATATGTCTTCGAATACCTAAGTCACTGCAATACTTATTAAACTGCTCTGTTGAAAGATACTCCAGACGTTGTCAGTTCTTAAAACATTTCAGCTTAGATTTCTCTTTGAGCTTCCAATGCATAGCCCTTCTTTAAAATTCATAAGTGTGTTGCTTTTATTTTTAATGCATAGATCCATACTTTCCTAGTAATCATCAATGATGATAAAGAATAAGAACAGTCAACATGAGTCTTTGTCCTTCAAGACCCACAAATCCATAATGAGCTATTCAAAAGGTCTAGAGGTGTTGTGTTGGCTAACACCAAATCTGGTCCTTTTAGACTTTCCTAGAATACAATGATCACAAATTCCATTTTTTTCTTCAGTTTGTCACCATTAAGCAAATTTTGTTTTGATAACTCAATTAAGCTTTTTCCACTACATGTCCTAACCTCATATGCCATAATCTGTAGATGAATGCAATTTAGAGCTAAGCAACAAAAGCTTGTGAAAATTATGGTATAACATCTAAAATGTACAAGCATTTCTTTTAATGTCTTTAATAATAATATCATCTTTATAATAATAGTCATGATACCATTATTTATGTTTGATGAAATATCTTAAAAATATCCAAAGAAGCCCAACATTAAATTAAATTTCTTTTTAATTCAGGTATGTACCCTACATCCTTCAGCAGTACCTCTTTTCCACTTGAACATTTGAATCTGATTGTTCCTTTGCCTTGGACTTTACATGATGTGTTGTTGCCAAACAAAACGACTCCACCATCACGAAGATCTATTAATTCAAAAATAATCACTTCTTGGACATATGTGGAAAGTACATATGAGTCTAATACCAATTCTTTTCACCTTCAGAATGAAATCATCAAAGCCTCTGCAGATTCATAACCAACATCAACAAGTGCACTTTCCAGAATCTTGGAAGTTCTTGATTTCCTTCTTTTGGGTAAGTTTCATGAAATGTCATTTCTTGTGGATGTAAGCATTTATATTCCCTTAAGATTTTAATTCTTGAATTGGACCTATACTTATTTCCATTGATCATTTCTTGGTCAATTATTCCACTGGTCAAATTCATGCTTTCAAACATGATTATCATTCTTTATTTCATGTCTTTTATAGTTTCCTTCGTTCGGATAGATGTATGCAATTCTTCAAGAGTATTGTTTTTCTCTCTTCCAAAATGATAGCATCCTTGAGTGTTCATATGAACTTGGCAGTGCATTTAAGCAAGATCAGAGCTTTATCTTCATCATCAAACTTGACTTCTAAATTTTCTAAATCATCAAAAAATTTATTAAAATCAGCTATTTATATTGTAATACGTTTTTCTTCATTCATTTTAAAAGAAAATAATTGCTGTCTCAAGAAGAGCCTATTTGAAACTGATTTAATCGTGTAGAGAGATTCAAGTTTAAGCCATAAGGCTACTGCTGTTTTCATAAGCTTTTCCTTTTCATGAGTAGACATTGTTGCAGGAAAAATTGATTTACCTTTCAACGCATTCACCAAACCTTGTTGCACTAGAACAACGTGCATCTTTATCTTCTACATACCAAAGTCATTTGATCAATTGAACTTTTCAATATCAAACTTTGTGGTTCCAACCATTGTTGCTTCCTTCCCACAAATGGCGCCAATTGTGAAACAACATTGGGATATGCAACAAGAGTTAACCAACAAAACAAGAAACGAACAACTGCTAAACATAAATTAAAACGGAGAATGTTATTCGTTTCAACAGAAAATCAAGAACGTTCTTGACTAGAACTGAAAACATAAAAAATGGAGGAAATTGCTTAAAACGGAGAACGTCTAACGTTTTCCTTTCTGTTGTTTAAAGATATAAGTTTTGAAATCAAAGTAAAACCAAATTAAAGAAAGTTAAGAAAAAAAATAACACCCAGATTTATGTGTCCAGCCTCAATTAATGAGACCTACATCACGAGCAAGCAAGACATTTCACTATTGAGATTCAAATTTACAAGATTAAGCCACTTCAAGATTGTTCTCTTGCCTAGTATATATCAATGTTAAGACTCAACAATACTAATCTTTTTTACAATATCTCTTTTCTCTCCTTTAATCTCCTTTTTGAATTCCTATGAATCTAAATTACATATCCCTCCATCTCAGTCAATATTTAGCAATCACTGCATTACAACAACTTAGCTATGCATTTTCAATTATAGTATATATAGACACATTTGTTTAATTAACTATAACAACCTTTGTCATAACTAAATTCAGTTTATATCAATAACTAACTCCAATTATACTGATTTGAGGCTTATTCCCACAAATTGACAATACTGTAGTCCTTAAAACATCCAACCAAATTTACAAGAGATCACCATGAGTTACAAAAACCATACACATTAATATGAAAACGTGACACCCATGCCATAATAAATAATCAAAATTATGTTTTGGTCTATCGAGATAATGAAACATATTATTTAGCACGAATACAAACAAATAGAACACTATGAAAACCTGAAGGTCCCAAACTTATAAAAAATAATTCAAGTGAGTGCAATTTGTTTGAGTTTAAAAAGTTAACCACCAACATCTTACAATTCCTAACCATAAATACAAACCATTGCATGGTTAAAACATTAGAATCAAAACAATATTCAGATTGGTGCCATTGAAATGAACGGGCAGGAAAACTCATTATAAAAACTTCCAAAATTTTAGAAATAAAGTTTTGAAAGCTCAATATATAAAACAGTTTGAAAAGGCTCATGTTCAAAACATGGGAGTGCACAACATATTTTAGAGTTATTATTTTTTGATAATTATGCTAGAATAGAATACATTTCTCGTTTAGTATATTATTTATGGAGTATATAGACTTCATTTTGTCCATGTACATTGTAAAGAAACCTAAAAAATAAATGTAATGGTCCTAGATTGATGATTGTTGTTAATTACATTATTGTGTAATTAGGAATTGTATTCAATGTGCAATAATATTTTATGGTGCAACTGACATGTATACAATGTGAGTTGTTATTTTAATTTTGATAAGTGGATGATTATTTTAGGACAATTGATTTAATTTGTTGCCATGAGTTATAGTGTTAAAGCGTCTGTTCAAAAATGTGAAATAGTAGCCATATGTCACGATTATGAAAATAATTATTAATGTTTGATTTGATATTTTAAAGTGTCATTTTTAGTATTGTAATTAAGTCATTGTCTAAAAAAATAAATGTGTCGGTTTTATGAATAAAGAGTTGTGAGTGTATTTGCTAATAGTGTAATGAATGTAAACTTTATTGCATTTGGATATAATATAGATTTTAGAACAATTGGTTTGATCTGTTGCCATGAATTATAATGTTATAGTGGCCTTTCAAAATTTGAAATAGTAGGCAGAATGTCACAATTATGAAATAATTGTTGATGTTTGATTTGATATTTTTAAGTGTCATTTTTATTATTGTACGTCATTGTCTATAAAAATTATGTGTCATTTTTGTGAATCAAGGATTGTTAGTGTTTTGCTAAGCGTTAATCAATTAATGGAAATTCCATTGCATTTGTATATAATATAGAAATATATATATACATAGAGCTAGTGGCTGGCTGAGCTTGTGCAAAATTTATTGAAAGGCTCTATAAAAATTACAATATATATTATACCTTTTCAATAGGTTAAATTCCATATGTAATTTCAGGTAAAATTTAGTTTTTTTTTTTTTTTGAGTTGATCTTTTATTTTAATTTTAAGTGATAATTTGATATTTTATGTTTTAAAATTTCAACAATGTTATCCTTTTTTATACAAAAATTCAGAAAAAATCATCAAAATTTTCAATCAAAACCCATTAAATTAATAATCATCTTTAATATAATGCAAATTTTATCAAATCCATAACTCAAATATTCAAATACACTCATATTTTCATCTCCAACAACATCAAATAAAGAATGAAAATATGAGTTTATTTCAAGATCTAAGTTATGAATTTGATCAAATTTGTATTATATTGAAGACGATAATCAATTTTATGGATTTTGTTTGAAAAATTTAATAATTTTTTTGAATTTTTGTAAAAGAAGGACAACATTGTTGACATTTTAATACATAAAATATTAAATTGTCACTTAAAATTAAAATAAATGACCAATTCGGGAAAAAAAATATATAAAAGACTAAAAAATTACCTGAAATTAAGTTAAGGGGCCGCAGATGTAATTTAAAACATTTTTAATTAATAATAACAATTTACTTTTTAGTATTAATATATGAAAATTATATTATATAATATATATATATTATATATATATATATAATATATATAATTATATATATTTTATAACATAATAATAAATTTTAGGGGTGGTTGTGACCACAATAAAGTTCAAAAAAGCTCCATCACTTGATATAATTATAGATATATAATAAATAAATATGAATCATTGAAGTTGTCAAGGATTTAGAATACATAGAGATTGTGATAATTAATTATGAAATTTAAAATCAATAATTGAGATGAATTTCTTAATAAATTGATCCATAGTTGACTAAACCAATATAGCACAGGTATATTTGTTCTATTATTTTAGTTCCCAAACAATATATAATACTTTTTAAATTAAAAATTTTAATTATAAAATCATAATAAATCAAAAGAGACTTTAAAAGATTGATGATGTAATATAAACCTAAGTCGACACTAATCTTACAGACCATATAATTTTATAATATTAATTTGTATAGAAGAAAACATAATCAATTTACAAAATGACGGTAACATTTCAATTTATTTTATTTTATTGTGTTTTTAAACTAACAATTTATTAATAATAGATAATAGATTATTAGAAATGAAAGAAATATTTCATTGTTTTAAAACAAAAAATATATCTTCCCATTTTTTTTCTCTTGGCCCCTTTTATAACTCAATTCCAACGTTCAAAAAATTATAGCACTGAAATTATTTCATTCAATTGATAGTTAAAAGCAATTCAAGTCATCTATGACAATAGATAAACGCAATACAGTTTTTTAGTATGGATTTTTTAACTTCCAATTTTATCCTTTTAGCATCCATTTTATTTTATATAAAACCAAATACTTCCACATAGAGTTTTTTTTTTTTTTTTTTAATCTCTGCAACTGTTGTCATAATAAATAATGTGTCCACACTAACTTTTTTTTAAATCAGTTACTTGAAAATCAATTTCTAAAAAAACATAAACAAATCAATTATAACTCGAAATTAAAATTATATAAAAAACAAGTAAAGTATATCTGTACATTAATACAATAAAAAAGCAAACAGAAACGTTAATGGACATAATAATTTTCAATGTAATGAAATAGAAAAACATTTTGAAATTTCTTTTTTGGTAAACAACGTTTTGAAAATATTAATGTTGCATAACTGTATGAAATCATGTCATCACTAATTAGCTTCCAAGTTATAAAGGTCCTTAGAAAAATAAACTTATAAGAATTATTTTATTTTAATAAAATCATTTAACATAGACTACAAATGATGTTAGTAAAGATGGTGAGCATTTTGGGGTGATTCTAATGGGCACTAGATTTGTGATTTTGCAAAAGACCTTTGTGGTATTGTAGTGCCTTTTTGACTGGTTCTTGGGGTTTAAGAAGGGTATGCAATTTATCTTAGTAGAGATTATATAAGGCAATTAATTTTTTTTTATACGTATTAACACATTAATAGTCGTAAAAAAGATTATAAGATAGTACACCTTGAGTCAACGTTGATTCAGAGCATTATTTGGTAGTTTTTTTTTTTTTTTCTCCAAACAAGGAAAGACATTTTGACATTGAGTTTATTTAATCCATTTAAAGACAAAAATTAATCCGGTCAAAAAGAAAAATATTTGCTTTTACAAAGTAAAATTTTGTTTGAATGACTTTTGCTACATGTTATTCATCTATTTTTTTTTTAAATGAAATAAATTTGTCATGCTAATTATGGAAAATAACAGTCAGCAACTTTGCACACTCTAAATGACAATATAATAATGATATTAGTAAAAATTAATATACACACAAAGCCTATAGACATATAAAAAAAAAAAATTATACATATATCTAGTTATAT
>PGWS01004787.1:0-10207 GCA_002896235.1 Cicer reticulatum
TTTTTAATATAAATCTTATTTATAAACTACAATTTAGTATATTAGATCAATTTAGTTTGGATTTTTATGAATAAATATCTAAACCAAATTGAATGTGTTCTAATTGATTCGATTTAATTTTATATAATTTTTGTGACTGAATCTGAAACAAATTAACTAACTCAACGTTACACAAATTGGTTCCATTCAAATGGTCAATTATGCTTTTAAGAAATAAAACTATAAAAAAATTGTAATTATTTATAATACCTCTGTTGCCTCTAATCCTTTATGACACCAAAATATAATCCAAAACAGTGAAGAGACTAACCAAATCAAGCAAAAGAGAAACAAACTAGCTAACTGAAAATAGAAACATGTGCCAAATAAACAAAACTAACCAAATCAAAACAAAAATAGAAGTTAACTTATGCATCAATTTTGTTCACGAAACTCTTTAAGTGATCTAAATAGTATTATTAAACTTTACATTAGAAGATTGTAATGTATCTTTTTGGTTGAATTTGAAAGAGAGATCAATACACATTAATTTTTTTTTTTAAAATACACTGAATCAAAAAATTCGGGATATGTGATCGAGTATTAGGTTTTCAAAACTGAAATTAATCAACTGAACTGATTAATTATGATTTGATATTTGGATTTGAATCATGCATAGTGTGACATTTTGCATTCACACGATCTCGCTGATTAGCCACGATAGATCGAATAATTCAAAAAAATTAAAATATTTTGAATTTTAATTCACACTAATATTTTGAATCACAATAAATCATTCACACTTTTAATTTTGCATTCTTTAGACATATTTTGATTTTTTAAAACAAAAAATTAAATTTCAAGAGTTTTGACTAAACAAAATCCAAGTCTCATTCTTATGTACGACTCGATTTTTACTAGAACGTATAATAATATAAATGCTCTACTCTGTCACTATTATAATAAAAATATAGTTACTTGTTAATAATTATTAAAAAGTTAATTAAGTGCACATATTTTTTTATATTTATATAAATATAAATTAAAATTTATTAAATCATTCAATTTGAAATGTCACACTCATTCTACTGCATTAATAATTTTTTTTATTATTAAAATATTGGTAATATCCAAGAGTATTATCATTAAATGAAGTCAAAATATTAATTTTGTTATTTATTAATAATAATCAACAATTTAATACATCTTTTTATATATATAATGATAAGAAGAAGTATTTTATAGGTCAGTTTTGCTCGGTTTGTTGGGTTCAGTGGATTTACCCACCCCCATCCACGAGGCATACATAGTAAATAAAATATTGATGATGAGTAAAAGGTTAATTGATTTTTGAAATGGTAAGCCTTGGTTATATTATTTTTTGAATTTTATAAATTGGTAAATAAATTTTCTAATTTGTCAAATATTCCAAACATAATATAATTTATAATTTTAAATTTTTTATCGTTAGACAATTGTGACCGTGAACACTTTATTAGAATAATGTAATCTCTTCTTGTTCAGGATCTACATAACAACATCAATTATAGTTGAATCATATCATTTATTTTATATTTAATATAAATATTTTATATTATTTAATCAAAATAATTTCAGCCAATGTATAATTACAATTAAATCAACAAAATTTTTATGAGGATGGAAAAAAATTCTTAATTGATGGAGTTTTGTGGTCACTGAAAAGAATACGATTTATTATAGTATGTTCAAGTCGTTAATTTCAACTATAATATCACATACAAAACATTTAACGGAACAAAATTTTATTAATAACTATATTAATTGAGATACTTATTATGTAGTAATAAACTACAAATTGTAATTTTATTATAATGTTTTTTAAATTTTTTTTATTATATTTAATTTTAAAAGTATTAATTATTCATAGGTAGGCTTAATAGGTTGAACTATCTAGATTATTTGGAAAAAAAATACATCTAGATTACAACTAATTAATTCAATTAGCTAGAAGAATCCTACTAGAAGTGAAAACAATTTCTAATTTGAATTAAATTATTCCATTGTTTCGAAATTGGAAATATAAATATCATAAGAAGGTTACGAATGTATCACGAATGTTTATTATTGGCTGGTCAAATCCTTGACTCCTCCAAACACATAAATTAAACTCGTTTTCTTTTTTACAAATAAACCATGTAGATGTCGCGATATTTCACATTAAAAAAAAAAAAGTGATGCTATATTTTCCGGAAAAATTTGATCTTTTATTTATTTATGATTTGTCAAAAAATAAATAAATATGTTAGTAATCATTAATCATTTTTCTAAAAATAAATACGCTCAATCTTTTACCCCTATTGACTATTGTTATTTGAGTGCAATTGTATGTTTATATTTTTATTAATCTTTCTTTGTTTAATAAAGTTTTTTTTAAAGACATTTAAAAAATAAACAATTTCAATGAGAAATTGATTTAAATAATTCTTATAAAAAAATCATTTTATGTATGTTATCAATATGAGCTGTAATTTTTTTTTAGAATAAATTTTTAGAAAAAATACTTAAATCTATGATACGTTTCATTTGAATAGTTTCATCTAAAAAATTAATTTTTGAAATGTATAATTTTATAATGTGATTAATTTATTAACTCAATTTTTTATAACTATAAATATCATAAGTTATAAATATTAAACCAATTATTTTTTATTATTTTTAATAATAGATATGACAATAACTTCTATTAATTTTTGAATAAATTTTCAAAAAAATATCATTTCTTAGAGAGATATAAAATTTAAAAAATTATTTATCCCCCACTATCTGTAAATTTAAAAATCACTTAATAAGAAAAATTGGACCTTGAATAGAGACGAAAAAAATTGCATCTTAAAATAGACAAAAGTTCCTGAACTGTTGTAAATATTCGATGCTACATTTCTCTACAAACACTGCTTTATTTGACTAGTAAATAAATGTTACATGCATTATAGTATATTTCTATAAATAACATAAGATCATGAATGTGCAAAACCAAGGGTGGAAAAAAGGAATATATGATAAAAGATAGCTAGGAAGAGATTGATGAAAGGAATATACTGAACCGTTGGGTCCAATCCAATCTGGTTGCACGAATGAAGTGCAAATGGGTTAGAGAATCAAAATCAAAATTGAAAGAAGATTTTACAACAATCTTGTCAAAGGAACAACTATTTGTACCACAACTAAAAGGGTTTCATGTACAATAATTCATAGTAAGAGCATAAATCCCTCGGTCAATTCGATGTATCTATCATATATTAGGGTTTTTTTAGGCTTAACCGTTAATCCACAAATAAATAACGATATTATTAAATTGAATGTAATGTTTTGAATTTTTGTATATATGTATCTTTTATTATATTTTTCATCTTGTCAACGACAAAAAATATATATACTAGATTGTATAAAGAACATGTCATTTTAGGTTGTGCATTATATACAAATAAATTTAAATAATATTAAAAAAACACTAAAAAATAACGCGAGAAATCAAAAATTGGAGAAAAACTATCATCATTCTCATGACGACAAGGAATATAACACATAAATTGTGTCTCACAACACTGTCTAATAAATATATTTATACTACATCTCAATACATTCTAACATAAAGTAGAAGACAAATAATACATCAAATATAGTTAATATTTTTTCACACTTTGTGCGAATTGTAAATAAGAACTAGAACCATATAATTACATATTTTTGAATGTTACTGTCGATTAATCATCTTTCAAGCAGTGTTAGACATTTTCAATTCCTCAATTTCAATCAACACCTTATATTTCGAGGGAAATACGAATTAATAAAGCAAATCATCAAATGTAATCAATATAAATATTTTATTTTTTTTGAAATAATTAACAAGTAAAGCTAATCGATTAAAAAATTATTATTAATCGGATAATAAAGTCTGTCATTGAATACAATTTGACTTCGACCCATTTTGAATAAAAACCAAGCTTCTTAAATAGGAAAAATAAGTATATAGAAAGTATAATCTTCATATATAAAATTATAAGTGTTAATCAATGAAAAAAAAATCAATATAGTAATTTTGTTTTTAGAGATAATAAATATGAGTTTGTTATGAACGAGAGTTAAATTTAACGGAAAATGTTAAACTCTCACAACATAGTAAATTCAAGTTTGAATTTTCACCAGAAAAAATATCCATATTTATTTTACGCGTCTCAAATAGAATTACTTTCGGTATAAAGAACGTATGAGGAAAAAAAAGTGAATTTATGTATGAAAATATAATTTTTTTAAAACAAAATGAATTATAAAATGAATGAATAAAAAATATACCATGTAACAAGGTTACCCAAAAAAGAGACAATAAGCTTAATAATTAACATGCATACAAATAGTGCTACCGGCTATTGTAGGTTGCCAAACATTGGCTGCAAAATTTAGGTACTCATTCATGGAAGTGATGATGTTGTTATAATGCTTTGGTTTACTTTTAACCCACACTTGTTATTTTTATCTTTTGCTTTATTCCTAGTGTTGAGGTTTAACCCTCTTTTTAAGCAAAGAATGCTTGGAATACAGAGACATTTTAACAACCCAAATATAAAACTATACTTCAATCTCTTTGTGTCATAATCTTAGGGGTTATACTTTAGCTAAAGAGGTTTTCACCTGATCATGTTATTCAAAAGAGCATATATATATATATAACTATCACCAATGTTTTCGCCTTCACAATATAAAAAATCCAAATTGTTTTATTTAAAATTTAGGATAAATATTAATATTGAATATCATATTTTAGATTCAAATTCATAATCTTGGGATTATTTACAAATATTTTAACATTTCATTTTAAAAAAACTCTAAATTACAACTACAATATATACGAGTGTTTCATTTTTAATTAAGAATGTTCTGTTTTTCTAAGAACAAGTAATAGTAGGCAACTATCCATTAGGCTTATAATATTTGTGTTATGAAACTTTCGTTTTCTATGTATTTCTTTTTATTCCATATTTGAGAAAAAAATTATTATATACAATGAAGTCTTCACTGTTACAATTTATTTATGATATTTTCATTCTTCTTCTACTTTGTTAAAAATAGTGATCTTTTTTTCTAATTCATGAGAATGAATGGACGGTATGTCTATCCCCTAGTGACGAGGTTTGATTCTCTCTAAATGCATACAATAATTCATTATGATTCCACGAGGTGGAGGGGGCGAGAATGAATAAGTGACGGATACTTATCCGTAGATATTGAAGTTCGATTTTTACGGAATAAAAAATTCATATTATCCACGAGTAGGAAGAAGAGGCAAAAAAGGGCTTCATTAACAATGCCGCAACAGGACTTGATGCATGACTGAACTAGTTACAATACCAACGGTAGTAAGAATGAAGTGGGTCTTTCTAGATACGAGATTCAATTTTCTATGAAAGCGACAAAAGCTCACTAATGTTCCACAACGTCGGAGGGAGATATGTAATTAAACATTAGTAGAAATTCTAAAGTGGCGATTGTGAATCTATGCATTTCCTTGAAATAAAGAAATTACTAAATGTAGTGTTATTTGTTATTTAGTTGTTGAACATTTGGATGAACAAAAAGGAATACTTCAATAATCAATTTCTTTTCTATATTGGTTTTTTTTAGTGAGACAAGATTTAAACAGTTCATGACTTACTAAACCCTTTAGAGAAAAGAAAAGAAGTTGATGCAAATTCCTATGCAAAAGTAATTTGACTGATTTGCAAAGAGGCATATATGCTACTTGTGAATGTTTACTTCTTATGTAAACATACTTTTTGGTGAAGGAAAAGGACATAGCAATTCAGCTCCCTGTACAACATAGACATGATGAGTCAATGTATGTTCAGTATAGATAGAATTGCACGTGTTTTCCTTTTCCATTCTCCACTGCCATGCCTTGATAGGTCAACAATCTCTTGCAACTTCTGTATCAATTTAGAGATAAAAATATATTTCTATAGAAATTTTGGGAGACATAACTAATAAATAAATTCAAACTAATAGCTAAACTTTTTGATGAAGTTATCTTATTGCTAACATACAAGCCAATATAGCTGCTGGTCCCATGTATATTTTGGTCTTTAACACGTAAATATAGAAATTAATCATTCGATTTAAGTAAGACTACAATAGACAATAAAATTCTCGAGAGAGAATTTCAATGTTGTTGTCTCAAATGAAGTTAGAATTGACCTAAAATACTCATCCTAATGATATTGAGTCTTCTTCACAAATATTTTGATTGTGTACCAAGTTGTATTCATAACATTATTTTTTATGAAATGCAATAGTCAAAAAGAAAAAACCCTAAATTCCTAACTCTTAAGACTTTTACCAACATCATGGTCTAAAATAGAGGTGAAGCATGAAAATAAGTTGATTCCTTCTGCAAAAAGACTATTAACTAATATAATTAAAGATAAGATATAAGATTGATTAGATGAATAAAATACTAATAATATTAACAATATACTAATTATTGAAGATAGAAAAAAAAACTAATATAATAAAGTGACAATATAAATAATTTATATATAGGCAAAAAGAAACAATGGGCTAATCCTTCCGAGACCCACTTCTAAATGATTGCCAAAAAACAGGCCAATTCTTTTGGGCTTCAGTCCAGCCCAAAAGTGAACCTTCCCTCAAAGGATCCCAACTAGCAGAAACAATCCCATAACTCACTCCCAATAAAGCTGACCCAAAAAAGAAAAAAGAAACAATAAAAGGAACCCAATTAGGCACATCAATTTTCAAACCAACCTTAAGATAATAAAAAAATGGGAAAAACAAAAGCCCAATTCCTAATGGCACCCCCACAGACAATGCCATTCTACCTATCATTCTGTTTGTCACTACTTCAGGAATTATCCCTTCCTCTCTCTCTTCTTCCTCTTCCTCTTCATCATCTTCTTCTTCTTCATTGTTCTTTTTCATATTCTTTGTCTTGTTCTTGTTCTTCTTTGGAGAAGGACCAAACCCTTTTGGACCCTTTAAGGTTGCATGTATAGGTACAAGGTTAGAGAAGTGAAATTGTTGAGACTTTAAATCTCCACTCACATAATTGATTTTGTTAGTGAGTATAAAAATGTTGTTGTGCCTAATATGCTGCAATCAATAATAGTATAGAAATTAATAGAAAATATATAATATAATTGTGTACATTTAAGAAACATAAATTTTTTAGTCCTATGTAGTACTAACTAAACCTTAAAATTGGTTGGAATTAATTAGAAATAAAACATTTTTCGAAATTGTTTCATGAAATAGAGAAAAGAGAGAGAGAACCTTGTGGAGAAATTGTGAATTGAGAAGTGTGGGAGTAGTTGTGGTCATGATTTTGAAGGTGTTGATGGATCTGGATTATTACATAGGTGGCAGTGGCAAAAGATGTTTATTTAATTTTTGAGAGTAGTTAGATTTTGAGAGGATAAGGTTTTCGGAAGGATATCTCATATCTGTTTCCCTTCCCACTATTTTTGTGTCACTCCGGGAATTTGCTTCACGCGAAATATACTTTATTGGAATATAAAATACGATTTAAATATAATGTTATATAAATACACTGAATATTATTTTAATTTTTTATTAAATTAATTTATATTGTATTATTTTTTGTCGATTTATATTGATAATTAAAATATTATTAAAATATTTATTTGTATTTAATTTTATATTCACGTCAAGATTATATTATATTTCCAAACACTTATTCAGGAAATATGCTGCATTTTAAACCACGGGCGCACTTATGTAGTCTCATGAATTAAATTTAAAACATAAAAAGTCCTATTTTTTTTTTTAACAATGATATTAGTGGAAAAAAACATTAAAAGTGCATTGTACTAATTTTTCATTCCAATAATTTTTTTTAAAAATATTGTTAAATTACTATTTTGTCTTTAATGTTTTTTTAAATTTTATTTGTTTTTTTAAATTAAGTTTTGTATTCTATTTTAATTTTTAAATATAGTTTCATTAACCACTTTAGTAATTTTCGTTAGCTTTTATGGAAAAAGCGTTAAATTATAGCTATTGTACTTCTTTAGCTTCAAAAAATAAAAAGTTTATAAAAGTAGAGAACACATCAACAAAAATAAATCAATGTTTAGGAAAGTGATTTATTGGTGAACGTACAAAGATAAAAAAATAAAAAATGAAAGATAATCTTTAACATTTAACCCATACTAGAAGTGATGAGGAATGTGGTTTGATGTTAGGTTTAAGCTGAAAATGATGGCATTGTTGATGGATATTTATGTGGATGGTGGAGATTTGAGGGAGAGATTTAGATATGAGATGCGGGGGTTTATAGTGTTGTGGGAGTTTATAAAAAAAAAAAAAAGTAGTGTTTATTGATGTGTGTTGTGAGGTAACGTTATTAGAGTCATTCAAATAGTTTACGTGATATTGTAGTCAGAGGGGTGGATAAGGAGATCTTTATCTCTTTTGTTGTTATGTATTGTTGAGATGTTCTTATTCAAGGCTTATTTCCAAATGGTAGCGAATGACCAATCTCAATCTGATGACTGGCCATCTATGAGCTAAGTTTTTTCTCTATGTCTTTATGTGATGATAATCATGATCTTTTGCCAAAGCACACATAACAATATACCTCTCTTTTCGTATAACGTTTATGGTGATGAAATTTATTGATCAGGTTGTCAATCCTAATAAATCTACTATGTAACTTAGCGCGCATAACTAGGAACTCGTCAAAAAGTTCTTAACTTGTCTTTGGTTGATTTCTCAATTAGGCTCAATGTCTGTTTATTTATCCTTGGCAATATCCCTATTTTAAAGGAAATTACAAGCCCTTTTTATTGTAGCCTATGTTGACAAGATATAATTTAAACTAGCTCTTGAAAAGTCTCTTGATTACTATTATTGCGAGAGTTCAATTAGTTAAGTTTGTCGTTCAAAGTATGCGTGTCATTATAGTTGTCTGGTCTATGTACGGAATACCGTTAGATCTCCTTAAAGATTGTTGACAGATACCATTGTACTATATTTTGTATGGCGGATAAGTGTGTTTGACTAGGAAATTGATCACTGTGACTTGGCATAAACTTTTCACTCCTACTATGGAGAGTGGTTTAGGTTTAAGATCGTTAAAGGCTATTAATCATGCTACTATGTTGAAACTATGTTAGGAATTCTACACTTCTCAGAATCATTGGGCTATTTCTTTTCGAGCCAGAGTTTTTGGTAAAAGGTTTTTCCATTGCTTATCATATTTTCTCTTCCATTTGGGCTAGTATCAAGAGCATGTGCTATGTTATTTTAGACAATTTTACTTGACCAATTGGGGATGGTAGAAAGACGATATTTTGGAGTGATTTTTTGGTTGATCATCATTTGATTTCTCTTCTCGATATTCTTTCTAACCTTCACGATAATGTTGATGCTAAGGTTAATGATTATATCAAATATGGTAAGTGGCTCCTCTACGAGAATGTTGAAGCTAAGGTAAATGATTTTGGAATCCTTTCATTCCCCCGTCAAGATCTTTGCTTTGTTGGAGATCACATCATAATAGTCTCCATACCAATGAGAATTTTATAAGTAGGGGTTGTGTTATGGTCTCTATGTGTAGCCTTTGCTCATCTAGTGTCGAAACAACTCAACATTTGTTTTGTGATTGCCCTTTTTCCCGCTCTATGTGGTCTTGGTTGAGCTCTTCTTTTCATCACATGATCGACGTCGCCTCGGTGAAATCTATCTTCTTTATTTGTGAAAATAAAATTATGAGTCTCTCAGACGAATGACGTTATTTCATCGACCGTTGTCAATTATTTTTGGTCAATTTGACAATGCAGTAACGCGCTCCAATTTAACAATAACATTTTCCAATGTCTCCCTGACTGGTCACTTGAGTAAAGCGAATGCTTCGACCTCTTCCAAGGATTAGTTCGATTTTGATCAATATATAAGTATATGTTTATTGAGATTAATTTATTTACACTAAAAGTGTAAAAAAAAATTATACACAAACATCCAAATCACATCATAGCATTACTTTTCTAAGTTAATTCTTAAAATATCTCCGCAAATACTTACCATGAGTATTTGATTGGATGCATGTGTAAAAAAAATTTACACATGTGAGTGTATACAAATTAAATTTAAATTTATATCATAATAGTTAATATAAATAATGGTAATCTAAATAACATTAAAAAAAGTATTT
>PGWS01004788.1:0-12807 GCA_002896235.1 Cicer reticulatum
GAAACACTCATCAATATCACCAAAAACCCAACTCTAAAATTTTACCATAAAAGCATTAAATTCATTTTCCCTAAATCACACTTCAACCCTAACAAATTTCTTTTCCACACAACCACAGATAAGTCCCTAAATGCAAACTAAAAGTTTGGAAGGAGCTCTTACCTAACGTTAGCTTTAAACGAGCGATTACGGACCGCGAGTAATTCCAATAAAATCTCCGCTCGCGACGTCGCTTCCAAAGTTAGTTCACTAGCACCGTAGCATGGAGATGAACAACTTTCCCTTCTATCTCTTCGCGAAGCGAAGCTTAGATCTAGAAGAAAAGGGAATGATTATGTTTGACGGTTTTGAAAATCTCTAACACTGTTTTTCTTCGTTTTCGAATCAAAGAGGAAGAATGAAGCTGAGAAATCCTTGTCTTCTCACCCACCAAGAAGGGAGAATAGGTTCTCACGAGGCAGGGAGAGGAACTTGTTTTTCCTTTGTTTTTTTTTCTTTCTTTGTTTTTCCTTCCTTTCCTTTTCTTTCTTCTTTTTCTTCCTTTTCTTTTTCCTCCAAACATATATATATATATATTAATTATAACTTAACAAATATCTAGATATTTATCAAAATTACCATTTCACCCATAACCTCTCAAACCATTTGATAAAAATATCTACTCTCGTCGCAACTCAATTGACATATACAATTTTCACCAACTAGAGATAATTTTAACAAAAACTCCCAGAATTTAAATTCTTTCGTAAAAGATTCACAACACTTAATTTAATTTATTTATCGACGAGTAATTTTTAATCGGGCATCAAAATATATTTTTTGGGCATTTAAACTCACAAAATATTAATAACTGGCTAAAAAGTCTCCGAGTTCAATACCAAAATACACTAAAATGCATAAAGTATAATTTAAAATTATGGGTCTTACAGCATTACTGTGTATCTTTTCCTGTGATGATTTTTTTTATTAAAATCAAGTGAAAGATCACATGTGATCTTTAAAAAAAAATTATAGCAAAAGTTGTGAAGATGGCAAAAACACTAGAGGACACAATGTCCATTTTGATGTAACTTCGTCTTGTCATGTCAGACAAGAAAATGCACGGCCTCCCTTTCATTGGCCAACATATTGGCGCTGCCTCCTTGGGTTTTGCTCTGCATTTAATGCGCATACAGCTATTTATGACCGTCACAACCACTCACATGCTCCTAGTCTGCCTACTCTATCATCATTAATACATATTAAATGGCTTCATCATCTACCTCCTTCATATTTCTCTAACGATCACAACATTTCAAAACTCCAACCTCCTCCTTCTCCAACAGTTACATGTCCAACCTCTTCAGGAGGATCGTTTTGAACTTTTTTTTTTTTGAAAAAAAAAGCTGTTTGCTGTTACCCGTGCATCAATCTCTGAATAATATTGGTTAAGAATTTATTTCTCTTATTTTTCCAATTTTTTTATGGTTGACAAATTCAGGGGGAGATAGATTATGATCATCCTGTTATCAACTCTTTGTTTAAGATAATACTTTTTGAAACCACTATTTCAATCCTATGTTATGCTTGTTAATGTTTATGCCGTTTTGAACCATCTTTTGTAATATTTATCTCATTTATGTGAAATCTCTTTATGGTTCAATTTCATTATTTGAAAACTTTAGCATATGTTCAGAAGGAGTAATTATTTTAAATTTTAAAAATTATTACACATATGATTGAGGGTGAGCATAAACATTTTATCTCATAAATTGTCATATTTAAAATCATAATCTAAAGAATTTTGAAATCATCAAAAAAAGGGGAGATTGTTGAGACAAAATCTCTCTAATGGTTTTAATGATAACAAAATTACTTAAGAGATTATGATTTTGGTTAATGACTAATATGTGCTTTTGAGTGAATTTATAAAAGAAAACATGTTATTAATCATTAAGGCAAAAAGGAGAAAATCTTATTTCAAAAATGGAAGATTGAAATTTCTGAGGATGGCCCTCGTGAAGAGGATGAAGATTCAAATCTGAACAAAACGTGTCCTCACCAGAAAAAATATTTTTATTCATTAAAGAAATACACAAAAGTATCAAAGAATGAATAAATAAAACACTAGACATAAAGAAGTTAGAAGGCCAAAGGAAAAAGGACGAGAATGGCCATATCTAGACTAGAGGATACCAATGTTAGGCTCGAGGATGGTTCCGTAAAGTTGAAAGCAACCCATCAAACATGTGAAAAGGCTAAAATCATACCATTTATTGTGCTTGCACGAATGAATACACGAAGAAGTCAAGTTACAGAAAGGCAACAACAAACAAGCCAAAAATGGAAGACTTCACATGTTAAAAGCAGATTTGATCCTCAGGCTGGAGGATGGCAGTCCTATGTAAGAGGGTGGCTCTCTCTCTTGTCAACAACACTCTCAAAAGTTGAAATCAACCTAGTCCTTAAAGTTTCTGAAAGGTTGTAGACCACATAGTCAAAGAGACAGCCTTACACTATTTGAAGAAAGAGAATAGAAAATGACATCTCAAGATTATGTTTCAAGGAAGCTGATCTTCCTGCGCGAGGATGGCCTATGCCAGTCCAAGAACATCTGGATGGCAGTTCTGTAAATATGATGAAAGACCTTGGATCTTTTGTAATGAATTCCAACGGTCATCAAGAGCTTGGCACATGAAAGGAACATCATAAGACTTCTATAAAAGGAAGCAAGCTGCTCATCATTAAACACATAACAATATTGTATAAAAAGATCAAGCCTCTTAAAGCTATCAAGAGCAATACCTATCATCTCTTCATACTTTCTTTAATCCTGCATTAGATCTTTGTAAATCCTTTGATAAAGTATTTAGAATCAATCACTCTCATATCTCTCTCTAATTTTCAACGTGAGATACACTTGGAAATATTTGAAACTTGATTGTAAGCTTTGTGAAGCTAAAGAATACACAATTTGTAATCATCCTCAATGAGAGGTTGATCTGTTTGAACATTAGTAAAATCTCACAAGAGTGTGAGGACTGGACATAACCTTCATTGGGTGAACCAGCATAAAAAGTGTGTGTGTCATTCTCATATTTTTCTCTTACTCTTTTGCTCAGCTCAGATCTGAAGGTTTGAAAATGTCATACTCGGGATTTCCATCCACTGAGAGAGGATAGTTTTAAAAACACTTGAAAATTATTTTAACAACAAAATCCCTATTCAACCCCCTTTTCAGGGATATTTAGCTACATCAGAAAACTGGGACCAAAGGCAGTCTGAACAAAGAAGAATCAGAGGCAACCATAATAAAGAAAAATCAGAGGCAACCAAAATAAAAAAGAATCAAAGGCAACCATAATATAGAAGGATCATAGGCAGAAAAAATATATAAGAATTAGAGGAAACTAGAATAAAGAAGAATCAGAGGCAGCTAGAATAAAAAAGAATTAGAGGCAGTCGGGATAAAGAAGAATCAGAGGCAATCGAGATAAACAACAATCAAAGGCAGAATAACATTCAGAGATGGTTAGGAAACACATTAACTCAGTAATTAGTCTACTTCATTTAACCCCCATTCCCTTAATTCTTAAAATAGTAGAACCAACCACACAACCAATGCAAATGGTTTTCAATGAATTAAATGCAGATTTCCAAACATTTCCAACATGTTAAACCTCACAGTTTTTGCTCACTCTTGACTTTTAGAATCTCATCATTTAAAACCCATAAAATAATTTCTAACAGTAATTGAAATTAAAATTGAGCCCAGAAAACCCTCATGCAAAAGTGAAATTTGTTCTAAGAAAAGAACTCATTATTTGCCAAGAAGAAGTCACTTTAATTCGAGCTGAATTGTGGAAGTTGTTTGCCTTCTCATCTCTTTGCTCTTCTGCTTTTTATGCACTGGTTTGAATTTGGAGATTCCCCAACTAAACTCCTTATCTTCCTTTAGTGTGGTTTTGGAGAATTAATGGATTTGTAAAGGAGGAAATGGACATGCAAGGTGTCGGAGTGCAGGTAGAGGACTATTGCTTTTTTGAAGGAATTTGGGAGGAAAAGGAAAAGTGAGACATTATGAAGATGATGAACATTAAATGAGGGGTTGTGTGTTGGAGTATTTTTAGAGAAAATGAGAAAGAATTCTTGATGTGATGGAGGAGATAAAGGATATGCTTAAGTGTGTATTCGTGAGGAAGAGAGAGATAGAGAAAAAAATGTGACATGTTTTCTCTTTTATCTCTTGGAATTATTAAAACTACCACTTTCTTATTCCTACTTGAAACATAAATCAACTATTACAAAAAAATAGGGCACTGATGTTACATAAATTTCTAAAAAATTATATATTATTTAAATCTTCAAAATATATTCCAAACTAGTGACAAAATTGTTACACTTCATATGTTAAAAATATAGAGTCAACTTAAGACCTCTAGGTGATTTCCAAAGTAGTTAGGTTGATAGAAGCATACACTTGTGTAGTAATTTGATAACGTGTAAGTGTATAAAATTGTTGCAAGTAACAATAAAATAGTAAGATCGAGTGTGAAAAAAGGATTGCATTATCCTATTTAATCACGTTTAATGGAATTAAAAGTTTCTGAATTGATTTATTTATTTTCCAACTAAGAAGATTAAGAGGGTTAATCGTTATAATGACAAAAATATCAGGGGTGAGTTTCACTTTGAATCAAACCATGGTTCCTAATTTGATCTTGATAATTTAGTTCCTATATTTAACTAGTACCGAATTCTTTTCACTATTTTTGCTCTAATTCTTTCCGGACAGAACCTTTACTTTCAAAGTAACCCCTAATTTCTTAGTTAATTTAAGATTATAGTTAAGTTTGAATGTACAAGAATTATCGTATTGATTTGTTGCCTTTGCAAATATATCCTCTCATATACTTAAATTACAAAATATATTAGTACTTACACAAAATATAAAAACATAACTATAATCTATGCTTCTGGATCCAGCCTAACCCTTTTATCTGATATAATACTTAAGAAAAAATGGGATGAGATAATAATCTTAGTGAGTTTATAAAAAGGAGGGACAATTCAAATTCTTTTTCGTTAGATGCAACATAAAATATGATATGAACATGAATTTCATTCATAAAACAGTCTTTAACTTTAACTTTTATTTTTTCATTAAAGTAAAGAAAAATGTCGTATTCCTCTTTCTTCTTCAAGTCTGGAAAATATGTATGTCCTTTTTTCCCCTTAAAGTACGAAAAACGTTTCCTCAATTATATTTGATGTGGGTCATCAAGATAATTGAAGACCTCTTGGTAAAGTTGGTCTGACCATGACCCCACCGTAACCTCATTGGACCATGCATGTAATGACATTATGCATATTTGACTTCATGTATGCAATGCATATCATTACCACCTCAAATTCAAGTAATTAACTTAATCCTTAACATAACAATATGTAAAATAGAAGATAAGATTAGCTTCGAGTCATTCGTCAGAGAAACTCTTAATTAGAGAAAATATTTAATTAGAGGAAGTCGGTGAATTAGAGGCAGTTTAATCAGAGGAAGGTGGGACTAGAGGCAGCCTAATCACGAGAAGACTTGTACAAGAGGCAGCTTGGTCAGAGGAAGACTTGGACCAGTGGCAGCTCGGTCAGGGAAAAACTTGGACCAGAGGCAGCCTGGTTAGAGGAAATCTTGGACCAAAGTCAACCGCATCAGGAGAAGACTTGGACTACAAGCCTGGTCTAAGGAAGACTTGGACCAGAATGGGGAATCTCTTAATGTCTCGGTTACTTAATGTTTGTTTTTGAAAATCGTTTCAGTAAATGAGTATTAAGAATGGGGAATCTCTTAATGTCTCGTTTACTGAATATTTTTGTTTTGAAAATCGTTTAAGTTAACTGGGCGTGAGAATGGGGAATCTCTTAATGTCTCGCGGTTACTAATATTTGTTTTGGAAAAATTGTTAAGTTAACTGGGCGTTAAGAATGGGGAATCTCTTAATGTCTCGGTTACTTAATGTTGTTTTTGAAAATCGTTTCAGTAAATGAGTATTAAGAATGGGGAATCTCTTAATGTCTCGTTTACTGAATATTTTGTTTTGAAAATCGTTTAAGTTAACTGGGCGTTGAGAATGGGGAATCTCTTACTGTCTTGGTTACATAACATTTGTTTTGAAAATCGTTTAAGTTAACTGGGCGTTAAGAATGGGGAATCTCTTAATGTCTCGGTTACTTAATGTTTGTTTTTGAAAATCGTTTCAGTAAGTGAGTATTAAGAATGGGAATCTCTTAATGACTTATTTACTGAATGTTTTGTTTTGAAAATCGTTAAGTTAAATGAGAATTAAGAATGGGGAATCTCTTAATGTCTCGTTTACTTATGTGGGTTTTTGGTAAATCGTGCTGACCCGCGATAGGTGGCACCTTGGTAAACGGTACGGGTCCGTGATAGGCAGTACGTTTATGATTTACGTTTGGTAAGTTGTGCTTACCATGGGGGCATATAGGTGGCACCTCGGTAAACAGTACTGACCCGTGATAGGGTGGTACGTTTTACGACTTACGTTCCTGAGGGAATTGTGTTTGCTGTGAGAGACTGCACAGGGGTTTGTCCGTGAGAGACTACAGCCTGGTTTAAGTTAGATGAGAATTAAGAATGAGGAATCTCTTATTGTCTTGTTTACTTTTGTGTGTATTTGGTAATCGTGTGAACCGCGATAAGTGGCACCTTGGTAAACGGACGGGCCCGTGATAGGCAGTACGTTTACGATTTACGTTTGGTAAGTTATGCTGACCCGGGATAGGTGCACTGCGGTAAACAGTACTGACCCGTGATAGGTGGTACGTTTACGACTTACGTTTCTTGGTGAATTGTGTTCTGTCTGTGAGAGACTGCACAGGTGTTTGTCCGTGAGAGACACACCCGTTAAATTTGTGAATTGTTGGTTCATTTCTGTCTGTGTAGTATTGTTTTAGTGTTAGTTAAGTGATGTTTTGGAATTCGGTGATAACATGTTGATTGCAATTACATTTCAAATCCATGATGTTGTAGTAATTGTGTTATAAGTGTTTAAGGGTTATGTTTTGGAAATTCGGATAAATGTTTGATTGCAATACTATTTTCGAAACCACATTATGTTGTAGCGATGCGTTATCAATTCTAAGTGTTAAGATGTGGAATTGTTGTATGATGATTGATTAGTTTAGTTTTGGAAGAAAGAGGGAACGATTTCTTTTAATCGATGGATGAGTTGCAGAAGTTCACTATTTTAACCTAATCGATCCAATCTGATTGTAAAATAATCTTTCAAATCTTTTAAGAAATCATTTGGAAAATCGATTGGCAGAGATAGGGACTTCGCAAAACTGCCAAAATCGATTTGGAAATCGATTTGGCAACACTAGACTCATCAAAACTGACAAAAATCGACTTAGAAGAAACGATTTGGTCTGACAGAAACTCAGCAGAAACTGGAACCAAATCGATTGGGCACGAATGGTCAGCAAAAGTCCTTATTTTGAGTTAGATAATCGATTGCTCAATTGATTTATCAATGCTTTGGTCAGTTATGTATTACTTGATGTTTTGAGAACTTTATTTTGATTTCATTTTTAATTGGCAAGCAATACATTAACTTTTCGCATATTGAAAATCTTGTTAAGGTGCATGCTTAGTTGAAAAGTTATTTTGAGCATTCACAAACAAAATTGTTATGTGTTAACTGTTATTTTCGGTTGGTGACTCTTTACAATTATTGCGGAAATCTGGGCTTTGCCCTCAGATGAGAATCAGGACGATGCTACCGGTTCGTACCCTACGGACGGGAATGGAGATGGGAACGCTCGACTGCAGCTACGTTAGGAGGATCTCACGGGGCGCGTGGAGATCACTCAGGGTGTTTAGTTGTTTTGTAAAATGATCAGACTAGGTTGTCACAGAGGGAACGAATGTCTTTCTTTTGGGTTGCGTTTATTTTTAAACTTGAAGACTGTACTACTTTTGTTATGAATATATTTTGAATTCATGGATTGAGAATTTTTCCGCTGCTCGTAAATTCTGTTGACTTATTTGTCGTTGTGTTACGACTTAAATATTTATCCAAATGTGGGTTACCTTATTTATTTCCCTGTTTTATTTTAATTCCTTTTGAAAAAAAAAATACACTCACGCTTTGAAAAACGGGGTGTTACACAACCATTGTCCAAGTACCAAGGCTTTCTTTTGTTGATTAGAGGAAGAACCTGTATTAGAGTTTAAAAGTGACTTAGGTACCCATATAGCATTGGGTCCTTGTTGATTAGTTTTTCCTCTTGTGAGGACTTTCCTTTTGTGATAACAAATAGAATCATGGTGCCCATGTTTACCATCGAATGAGCATGCTGCCTTTTCATTGTTAGCTTTCCTCTTGTTTAGCATTTTTTGTTTCTCATAATTTTGAAAGTGAGATAGCTGTAAATCTTGAATGATTTTAACATATTCATCATTCTTTTTCCGAAGCTCCTCATTTTGTTTCTTTATCTCAACAAGTTGGTTTTTTTTGAAATACGCATGTTTGAGATAAAGTGTTTGAGTCATTAAAGAGGCTATCAAATTCAATTTCTAATTTTTCACAATTAGGACAGAGATCAGGAATACTTACCTTTTCAATTTATGATTTTGCCATGAGACAGAGGTTGGCCTCTTCTTCCTTTTCTTTCTCCGAGGATGACTCGTCACTATCATCCCAAGTAATCATCATGGATTTGTTTTTGTATGGAAATTTTCTAGAGTTCCTTTTGTTGAGAGGACACTCAGTTTTATAGTGTCCCATCTTGTTGCATCCATAACAAGTTATTTGACTTTTGTCAATTTTTTCTTTTTGAGGAGGTCCTCTATTCTGTCCTCTTCTGTTTATCATCCTCTGAATTTTTCTGGAAATCAGAGCGAGTTCATCCTCACCCTTAGACAGAGGATACTATGCGTTTTCTTTTCTTATGACATCTTTATTCTTCTTGGAGGATGAGCTTTCTCCTTGGCTGGCTGGTTTTTAGAGGAATCATTCTTCCCTTTTTGTTTGGTTTATCAGCCAACAACAATGGTTCATGAGCTCTTAGAGTTCCAACCAAATCTTCTAATTTCATGTTGGTCAAATCTCTTGCTTCTGTAATGGCAGTTACCATTGGCCTCCATTCTTTTGGTAAACTTCTTAGGATTTTTCTTATCCTTTCTTGAACGGAGTATACCTTTCCAAGAGATCTCAAGTTATTTAATATGATTGTTAACCTTGAGAACATTTCATCAATAGTTTCCTCCTCCTTCATTTCGAATAGTTCGAAATCTCTTACTCCCATATCTATCCTTGCTTCTTTTACATGGCTTGATCCTTCATGATGGATCCTTAGAGTATCCCAGAGCTCCTTAGCGTTTTTTCACTCTTCAACTCTATCATATTCTTCCCTGCTCAAAGCACACGTTAGAAATAAATGAGCTTTAGAGTTTAGGAGTACCTTTGCATTTTCATCAGCCGTCCATTGTACTTGCAGGTTTCTCATCGGAGGTTAGACATGCTGCGTTGTTGGTGTCTGATGACGTGATCTCCATTTTCCACCACTTTACCACATGTTATTTTCTGTGATATGAGAAATAGCCTCATTCTACCTTTCAAGTGGTAGTAATCTTACCATCAAAGTAGGGAGGTCGGTGGTATGATCCCTCCTTCGTGAATGACTAGCTTTTGACATTTTTCTTTTGGATCTTCTCTTACACTATTAGGTGTATTTTTACGAGAACCTTGCTCTGATGCCAATTGAGTTGTAGCTAAATATCCCTAGAAGTAGGGGGGCTTGAATAAGGGATTTTGCTGTTTAAAATATTTTCAAGAGATTTTAAAACAATCCTCTCGGCTGAGGATGGTAAGTCTTATGATGGAAGTTTTTCAACCCTTTAGTTTAACTTGACCGTGAAAGAGTAAATTAAGAATATGAGAGAGAGACACACAATTTTATACTGGTTCACCCAAATATGAACCTACGTCAGTCCTCACACCTTTGTGAGATTTACTAACTTTCAAACTGATCACCTCAACGCTGAAGATGATTACAAACTGTGTATTCTATTAGCTTCACCAAGCTTACATCATATTCAATATTTCCAAGTGTAACTCACAAGGAAATTACAAAGTGGTATGAGAGTGATTGATACTTTAATACTTTCTCAAAGGATTAACAAAATATAGTGTATGATCAGAGAAAGTATGAAGTGAGGATGTGTGATTGCTCTAGATAGCTTAAGATGCTTGATTTTTATGCCATTGTGTTGTGTGTTGTATGATGGAGAGCTTGCTGCATTTTATTTAGGGGTCCAAGCTCTTGATGACCGTTGGAACTCATTACAAAAGATCCAAAGGTTTTTTCATCATAATTACAGCAACTACCATTTCAGCTTTTTTAGGCCAGGCAGAAGCCATCCTCGCGCGATGGCATAAGCTTCCCTTTAACTTGATCTTGAGATGTTCTTTGGTCTATTCTCTGTTTGTCAAGAGTGCAAAGTTGTTTCTTTGACCATGTGTGCAGCAACCTTTTTAAAAACTTTAAGGACTAGGTTGATTTCAACTTTTGAAGTGATGTTGACAAGAGAGAGAAAGCCACCCTATTCCATAGGACTGTCATACTCAGTCCTATTGAATAATCAAAAAACAGTTTTAACAGCATTAACACAAAACAACTGGATAATCAAAAAGCAATAAAAAAGCATAATCATTCTCCCCCTGAATTTGGCAGCAGCAAAAAGAAACAACAATAGAATTAGTCTGATGAGGATGAAGGAGATGGAACATCAGAGGATGGCTGGGCTGGTAGCTCAGGAGGATGATCTCCAGGAGCAATAGTAGGGACCAAGTGTTTGGTAACCCATTCAAGAATGAGACCAAATTGAACCAAAGAGTTCTGAAAGTGAGTGAAGCGCTGAAGAATCTTTTTCTGGTCTTTCCTAATTAATTTGAGAAGTTTCATCTGCTTCTGATTCTTGATGTCCTCAATCCTTGTGCTAGGAACCAAGCCCCTAGGCTGATCATTTACACTGGAACTCTTATTCTGAGAGCTCCCAGCCTTGTCCTTTGAATGGTTACGAGTCGTGTCAGTAAAAAAGGAGTCAAGGGAACTGAACACACCGGTGACCTCAGGGAGAGGTTGGGCATGTTTTTCAAAGTTTGCAGTAGGAGGAATTTGTTGCGAAAAATCTGGTGGTGGGAGCACATCTTCATTCACTGGAACAATTGGAGGAGAAGCCATAGGCACATCTGTAGGAGAGGTAGGATAAGATAAATTGAGATCAAAGTATAACTCCTCACCATCTTCCATATTTTGAAGAGGAGTTGATGTGAAGGTATCCTCAGGGATAGGATCAGCTTCATGAAGGGGAGTCAGTTTGTGGATTGGTGAAGACTAAGTTGTTGTGGGGACAGGTGAGTCAGGAGAAGTAGTAGTATCAGGAGAGTTACGCAGTGGAGAAGTGGGTTTTGGAATAAGTGGTGATGGTGTATCCTCAGGTGGAGGTTGAGTGGTTTCAACGTCAGATTTTTGAGAAATAGAGGAGGAAGGACGAACTTTTCGTTTCTTGGAGGCAGGGCGGTCATCATTTTGAATCTTCATCTGTTTAATGTTCTTCATAGAAAAGGTGTTGTTGAAGTGGATGGAGTGTTCATCCTCAAGTGGGATTTTGAAAAATTTGAAGATTTTTGTCAAAATCATCCCATAGGGAGCAGATCGTCCCATTACACAACAACATTCAACTGAAGGTAAAATAAAATGACCCAAATGAAGAGGAGTACCAGTTAACAAGTGATGAATAATCATGAGGTCAAGCTCCGTGATCTTTACGAAACTGTCAGCCCGGGGCATGATGGAGTGGACACATATATTGTGAAGGATACGACACAAGGGGACAAGGTTGGAAGCTACCAACGGTTTTGGAGGCTTGATGAGTGTGCTTTGGAGCACAGAGGTCCTAGTGATGACACATTGTGAATACCATGTCTCAGATAAGCAGTGAACTCCTTCATCACGTAAATCAAGGATTTGACATAGTGTGGTTGGATTAATTTCCATATGAACTCCTTTTAGCACCATACTGAAATTAGTCGTGCCTTTTGATCCTTTTGACGCAGCGTAGAAAGCCCTTACTAGGCTAGGGTATTGTGGTTCATTGATTTTGAAAAAAGAGGTCCAGTCGAGCTGTTCAAACATTTCTTCAACATTAAAACCTCATTGTTTGATATCTGCAAGGTCAATGATTTTACCATTGAACACAGACTTGTTTTTCCATTTTGAGATGTAGATAGTTTCTAATTCGGCCGAATCAAACATTGAAGTGATTTCAGAATTTTTTGTGGATGATGATGGGGGTTTTGGTGAAGAAGGTTTGACCTTTTTAGGAGTTGGAATTTTGGAGTTTGATTTTGCAGGAAGAGGTTGTTGTGCAGGTTCAGCAGGGAGAGTGGTATCTGAATCATCAGAATTGATGACATGGATCGTATTGTCCTGAGGAGGTGCCTTGTTGGATGAAACGGCTCCAGACATAATTCTGGAAGAGCGCCTAGAGGGAGCTGAGGAGGATGAGTTTTTGGAGTAATAGAAGGAGAAGAGCTTTTGGATGGTTGAGATGAAGAGATTGTGTTCATGGAAGTTGCTTCAGATTGGGTTTCCTCATGATAATCTGACTCATTGCTTGAGTAGACATCTTGGTTCTCTTCTGGTTCTTGATATGAGATTTTGTGTTTTGCAGTAATTTTGGTTCGAGCCATTGAAAGGAAATGGTGTGGGAAGTAACTGCTGGGTGAAAAAAGGTTTTCTGAA
>PGWS01004791.1:0-14618 GCA_002896235.1 Cicer reticulatum
GAGAAAGAAAAAAGAAGTGTTAAGAAACAAGTACAAAAATAAAACAAAGGAAGTGAGGAGTCATTATTCTAAAATAAACTTTTTTAAACTTCACCAGAACTACTCCCCATTATTTTATTAAAATTAAATTCACAGCATCATTCTCCAACATCACAGAGAACTTCAAAATCAAATGGCACGTAAACTAGCATTAAACTTTTGAAAATTAGAGGTCAGGTAATTGCATAAAACTCCTAATGTTACTCAAATTTTAGTCCCAAAAACACAATAACATGTAAGATGATCAATTGATCATATATAAGTTGGAAAGGGATCTTACCAATCCATAAGTGTTTTTCTTATACATAGTCCGCATGACCTCTGGAGCCATCCATCGAGGTGTTCCAACACACACACAAGGAGGAGGTGTTCCCACATGAGCAATACAGCATGCATGTAAAGGGGATCTTAGTGGCACTGCACTGTCAAAATCACAGAGCTTCACAGTGGGTGTTCCATCATCTCTCTTCCTATCACGATCAAACAGAATGTTTTCACTTTTTATGTCACGATGAATTATGTGCTTCGAATGCAGCTCTGACAAAGCACACGAGACATCTTTGGCAATGCACAAGGCCAACTCCACAGGAATCTGCTTTTCACCAGCTTTTGATAATTCCTCTAGGTAGGTCTGAGAAAATGAAGTGAGGATTTAATAAACAACCAAAAATATCTTAACATTAACAAAGAAATGACAAAGAAAATCCTACTTTTAAGGAGCCTCCTTCCACGTTTTCCATAAAAATTGCAGATCTCAACACACGATGCTCAGGATTACCATCAGCTGAGATAGTCCATTTGCATGATATTTGGTGTCCATACATTTCCACTATGCAAGGGTGTTTCAAAACACCGAGAATTCTGATTTCTCCCAAAGAATTATATTCAAAGTTTTTTATTTTGTCTGCTGAACTCTCCTGTACTTCCAAAGTACGCACCTACAACACCATAAAAGATATGTATAAAATGGATTAAATTGTATGATATCCAAAAATTCAGAAGATCGGGAAGAACAATTAAAATACAAAAATAAGGGGCCAACGTTACTATGATTCATGCATAATTACATACCTTTGCTGCAGCCTCAACTGATCCAAATTTGCACCGAACTAATGTAGTCAAAGTTTTTTTCTCAAGTTCATCACAAGTAGAGAGAGATGGAAAGCAATTATCAGAACTAGGAAGACTGCTAGTCGAAAGAGGAATTTCAGTTCGACTAAGAGGTATGTACCTGAAAATACTAAGTCGTCAGAGTCTGAATAACCCCATATAATTCCACAAAAATTACAGAGTTTAAAATGTTTTCTTGGCAGAGGAAAAATTCATATACACTGATTGGTTCAGATGAAAATGAAAAGAAAAGAGGAGAAATAAAACGAAAATGTCATCTTTCCACATTTAGTTGTGGAGAGAAAAGGGCGAAAACAGTCAGATCCACATAAAAACATTATCTCCATTGCAGGAAAGAAAACTGGGCAAGGAGAAATTTTCTGATGAAATGAAAAAATATCGCATTCGTAACATTGAGTTCATTTTTTTTACTCTCGTTCCATCCTTCCAACAAGGGGATAAGGCGGAAAACAAATATTCAGTAAAAGATAAAGAACGAAAAAATATATTTAAGCAAAATAAAGATATGGACAGAGCTAATAATATAAAAGCTCACTTCAAAAAGAACTCGAGAATAATTGAAGTGCACTTCATCAACATATAAAAAAAAGTTAGATAATTAAGCAATATTCTTTTGCATGCTACAATATGACATCAGATCCAGTTTTTAAAAACGAACCAAGTTCTCAATGCGCAAATTGATTGTTGATTACGTAATTATAAAATAATAGGAACAGAACTAATAAAATAACCAAAAGTATATTTCACAAATAAAACATATAAAATCAATATTAAATATAAACCAATTCAAGTGTAAGGATTTGAGATGGAAATATCATATAATATTGCACGCAAAACTGCTCTTCAAATAGGAAAAGGAGTAGCACGCTATTTTTTATTAAATGACAAGTACAATACCTAGAGAAATATTCTGGATCTTTCTCTTCTCTAATATCATGGGTCGGCATGCATCAACGAAGCATTCGAACCATGCAAACACCCCTCTTTATCAAAACGACATTCCAGGCATGAGGTGAAAAACTCAAGGTAACCCCTAACAAGCTCACAAGGTACGGTGGCTCCATGTGATCACATAAATACTGCAAAAACCAAGATAATTGCATTAGATCCTTGCAAGTAAGAGGCAAAAATAGAAAAAAGCTCCATCATGGGTTCACAATATGCACAGATGCAAAAATTATAGTATGAATATAACAACACAGCCTCACCTTAAAAAGGCAGGCTCTATGCCTAATACACCATACTGAACAGAACCAATTGGAACAATGATTGAATTTCGCTTTTATATAGAATCAATAGATTTTTCAGAGATCTTAGAAAGATTAATAATCTCAATGGCATTTTTACACTGGTTCAGTTGAGCATTTATACTCATGCTGTTCAGCAGAACATGTACACACAAAGGCTTATTATAGTTTGAACCAGAAAACAGATTTACGTGTCTTTCTATAATCAGCCCTCTATCCTCCGCCAAAGTGGTCAGATACAAAGAGTGCTAGTAGTTGATGCTGTCTGCAATTTATCAACTTCACCCCGACTCCGGCGTGTTCAAACCATTTAATTGCTTCATATTAGAGACCAGTGCTGAAGCGTAAAGCATAACAGCATCAACTCTTCAGTCCCTTTGTCTGAACAACCAATAATATTACATAAAATCTTTACGCCAAAAGCATACCAATAATATTACCCATGACTACTACGTCTACTATTACTAATGTTACCAAACAATTTATGTAACATATACTAGTGAGTAGTAATAATTAAACCTGTATCAAGATGACTTCGCGAGAAGCAACAACACTGATTTTTGCTCATAACCTCTCAAGAGGCAAAAACGGGTCGACACGTCCCGCATCATAAAAGCCATCTAATAGATGGGTCTCAGTGCCACAAAATGAATTTTTACTGACTTGTAAGACAATATTGAGCCATTCACCAACCGGTTTTCTAAGACTTGCAGGGTTTAGGATTATTAAGATCATGATCAGATTGCCTCTTTGATTTAGACAACACTTTTGAAAATCTGAACATGAGTCTCCATCCTGTTCGCTTCGCCCGTTCTCTAAGGAACATGAGCACGCATCACTTTCATCTTTAACTTTCTGCAGTGCAGCAATCTTCCTGAGAAAACTGCTTTTCAATAATTACCTCATCATAGTTGACATTATCAATTAAATTGTTGTCTGCTGCTTCTTCAGTGAATAATTTTTTATATTTTTCTTCCAGGCTCCCATTGTCTGATACAGTTTCTGTGCAATTTTCAGACACAAGAATGTCCAGATTTTCTGGTTCAGAAATTCTGTGGATCTTCTTGCTTATCAATCTGGTCATGATCTAACTTTCCACTTCCTGCTGGTATTCAACCGCTCTTGACGAGCTTTCTGCTCTTTGGCAAGCTTTCTGCTGCTATTGTGTCGGCGCTTCCACCGTTTACCCGATTTCCAGGCTGCAAAACATCTACTACTCGATGTGGGGTTTTGTTAATACGCTTGATGAGGTGTTATGAGGTCCTGCAAAAGAAATTCACATGAAGTGAAACTCCATCCCAAATACATGGAATTGAATCATCCATTATGAAAAGGGAAGAGCATACAGAAAAAGGAGGGAAACAGGTGAAAGGCGTCTCACCATGAGAAAAGGTTTCCTCATTTTCCGGTAAATTGCTTTCATAGACATCCATTTCAAACAGAAGAACTGCTACAATTGTCTTTGCTATATCTCCATTTCCTTCCATATTACAGCATATCCATGAAGGAATTTGAAATTACCAGGCAGCTTGTTGTACTTGAATGTATAAACAAAATATATATATTTAGAAACTATTAAACCGTGTAAAAATCAAAGAAAAATAAAAGGAAAAAAATCCAAATCGATAAATTACACAGTTAGAACTTAATAACATGCAGAAGTATTGTAAATATAGATATACATGCACTCCTGCAATCAGCCTTATCATTATAGTTTTGTCCTACTCCTCAGGCAACCTACATCTACTAGAATCAATACCTTGGATGCACAGAGGCATCTTCAATGTGGTTCCCGCTATGTCAACCAATGTCAGATGCACCAAAGCAAATACATATTAAACATACATACAGGTAAAGGAACATGACATAGGTTGCACATCAGATTCTTGCTGCTATCTAAGACTGACAACATAGAATAACATAGATCTCCCTTCAAAATTTTCAAAGATACTAACTTTCCCTGAACCTTTGTCTTTCCTGGCTAGTTTAGTGCACTCAAATTCCAAATTAGTGCCGATCTGCTTGGCTACTATTGATTTTGTTTCCTAATTTGTTTTATAAAGGAAGGAAAAGATCATCTGTCTCCATTTCTCCGCATGTTTTAACTACTCAACTGCAACACTCTTGTTCAATCGTTTTGGATCTCTCAACCATTTTTAACGTGAACTCATTATAATCATTTTGCACTCAGATAGAATATGTTTGCAGACTAATTATCTGATAACATGTGAAAATGAGACATGGATAAGAAAGTCAATTATTTTATATGTTATAAACAATCTCAGAATACTTTGTTTCTGGATGTAATTAATTATCAAATGAAATGATAGGAAACTTATTTCACTGTTCTATGGCTTAAATCATCCATAAATTACCCCAGAATGATTTGAGCAGTTGTCATTTTCCCATTTTGCACAGTGTTGTTCAATAGAAGCCGTATCGGCGCAATAGCATTGGTGTAATTTGAGCAATCATTATTGCTCCACAATATCTTGTTAGTACAAAGTGTTGTAAAATAGTTGCTATTGCACGCTAATAGCACTATAACATAGCGGAATTTGAACAAACCGCTGTTTTTCTGCAATTCTAATTGACAACAATGATTTTGCATTGAACACCATTATATAAATGTCTCTCTCGACAGAAGCATTTGTTTCTGGATCATGGCTGTTGTTCTTGGATGCTAAGTTGTGCAAGAAAGACAGCAAAAGCCATAAGTAATAAACTATTTATTTAAATCTCAACTTAATATGCTTTATGTATATATATAGGAGAGATTGATCACGAAAAAGGAGAGAACGCAAAAAGGAAGGAAAAGGCAAAAGATCAGATGCAGGGAAAAGTGTCACCTAACGCCGCAATTACATGAATAAGGGGGGTGAGTGATCATTTAAGAGGGGGGGTGGTTATCATTTGATGCATACCTTGCGTCGGTGAATACAGTTTTCCCTATAATTTAAAAGAATTATAACACACTGAAATTTTGCAATGCAAGAATGAGAGAACAAGAAGAGTACTTTTTCCATTATGAGGTGTAGAAGTAGAACGTACAAAAATATGAAGACATGTAGGTGTAGACCACAGTTTCATTGTAAAACAACTTAAACAGATGGGTATTGATGTAATTGAGTTTTTTATTTAAAATTTCCTAGTTTCTCTCTCTTCTCTCCCAAATCCTACTACTACTCATGCCCTCTCTAATTCCCCTCCCTCTTTACAACGAAATTGTAAAAGGTTTCGGGTTGTTGATATACTAATATACTCCCCTATAAAACAAGTGAGGGTATTTAAGCAACACCAATATATGTATCCGTATATATGCACATACAAACCCACAAACCAAGCAAAGTAAGGAACAGCCAAAGCACCATCTAAGAATAATGCAGATACTTCAAAAAATAACATCATTACTCGGATTTAACAAATCAAAACTTGGTACCTGAAGATTTAAGTTCTGAAGTCTATGCATTGAGCTAAGTTCAAGGGATCCTAATGAAGTCAACCTATTATTTGACAGGTCCAAACTCTCCAACCTTGTTAGTAAGGTCATAGCTGACGGTAGTCCACCAATTATTTTCGCAACTTTCATAGATATTAATACTTTCAAAGAACTAATCTCTGATGGCAGTGTCTTCATTTTATTGAATGAAATATCAAGCATACTCCAGTTTCGTTAAGCACCCAATTTCCGGAGGAAGGTATCTATAGTTAAAAACATAGGACAATGTAAGACACTACACACAAGCTTATTTTCTTCACAAAAAACACATCTTTTGCAGCAAAATTTAACAACATCAATAAGCAAAATTACCAACTGGTAAACTAAAATCCTTGGAAAGAGTGAAAGCTAGCACAGTTTAGTTGAGACAAGTTAAACATAACAATTAACCAAACGCACTAAACCTAAATAGGAGAAGTGGCCAATGCAAGCTTGGTCAAGCACTTGAGAGCAGAATCTCAGTCAATATGGGAAATGCAGAAGGCCTTGCAAGGGGCCTTTGGAAAGCTCAAGCTCTTTTCAAAACCTTCTCAATTTGTGGCAATGGCAACCCACCATTCCAGGCGCAGATACCTTGATCTGCAACCGCTCTAACCTCGTTCATGTTCTCAAACTCCGGTTGCGAACAAGTTAATCTCATTTCCAAAGAATTTCAGCGTTTCAACCGGACGAGACCACCCACCGACTTCGGAATCAAACTGTAAACGTCTTCTTAGTAAATGTATAAAACTCTCCGCGGTATATGTCTTTGGGAATTCTCGGCGCCGGGAAACTCCAATTCTTTCCCGATACATCGAGAGTCGCTCCTTCGTCGATTCCGGCGGGGTCCGGGGATTCGTCCGGGGTGTTGTTGTGGTCTTCGGGATTTCTCGAGTTTCCGGCGGAGATCGTCGGAGGGGGAGAAGCTCCATTGCTCCGACGATGGAGTTCCGACGAAAGTTCGGGAATTGGAATGGAATCAAGAAATTGGGAAGAATGGGGAAAGAGGAGAAGAACCCTAAAATTTAGATGGTGGGAGTTAAGTTACACTGAAATTGGGTCGGCGAATCGAGACGTTAGTTGCGAACACCGTATGCCAAAGACGATAATAACCCTCAATTGGGTTGTAATTTACTATTGCTTAGGTTTAAGGTTTTTCGCCATCAAGTCAAAACTCAAAACAGCTGCGGCGGGGCTAAACCCGAGAGCGATTTATCTTTGCAGTATATAATGTATTTTTTCATTAAAAAATCATACCTGTCGTTCCAAATTTAGAATAAAGATCTTTTAAAGATTATCTGAGTAAATATTTCAAGATTTAAAATTTATGTAGAAATATATTGATTTTTTAATGATCTTTTACATTATTTATATATACAAATATAAGTTGAATCAATATGTGTAAATTGAAATGTTAGAGATTATTTTTAGTCAATATTTTAAGATTTAAAAATTTATGTAAAAATATATTAATTTTTAAATATCTTTTATAATGAACTTTATACTTTGGATTTTAATTTATTTATAAGATAGGGTTCAAAATACATTATGAATTCTACTAATATTTGAAAGTATGTTGTAATTTTTTAGTACAATATTCAAAGACTACAATAATCAAAGAAAAAAGATAAAAAGTATTTTGTATTATGAAAAAAAAAATGATATAAATTTTAAATGTTTAATAACGAAGTTGAACTCTCTAACTTCAATATTATTTTAAATAGTCGATATTCAACATATCAGAGTAAACATTGTAGATAGTATTTATTATCTGCATAGTTGAATACAAATTGAATTGATAATCGAGATCTTATATTTATGTGAGGATTTTTGGAAGACGTTATCTCTTTAAAGATATTAATGACTCCTCTAAATATTTTAGTTAATCAATATCTTTCTTATAAAATAAAAAATAAAATTTATTACCACCGTTACCATTACCCACGTGTTCCGTTGTGGATTTAACATGTGGTTGCAATATTTTGGCAATCTCAGATCTCAATAGTTATCTTTTGTAGTTTTTTCGATACGCAAATAATATATCAGTGATGTTATGGATAAATGATACGACTAACATATATAAGATAAAAATAAAATGTCAGTTATAATATGATAATATTATATATTTATATGAATATATAATTAATTAGAATAATAATTTTTTATTTATGTATTTGAATATATATAATAATATTAATTTATACTTAATAATAAATTATTTTAGAATAATTACATATTAATTTTTAAAAAATCAATTTTACTTATATCTTAAATATTATAAATTATTAAAAAATTAAAAAACATAGTAGTTAAATAATTTTATTTAAACTATTCATTAACACTATTTAAGTAGCATGCTTCAATTTTTTAAAACAAGAGTCACGAGTAAGCAGATAATTACTGATTATATATTTGAGCAATGGTCTTGAATCTAATATAAGCTTAGTTCTAAATACCCTTGTTAACAAACCGGCCAAAAATTATAGGATTATATCTTTTAAATTTCATCTAATTTTCATTAATTTTATAATTTTCTATAATTTTTATATAAATTTAATAATATTATTTCCTACAATTGTGAGATTACTAAAATTTTACTTACATGATTATACTAATAAATAAACTACCTTTCGTGATAAAATCATATACACTTGTTTTATTAACATTAATTATATTAATATTTATTTTTAGTTTAATATCAAATTTTAAATTAAATATTTGCTATTATGCTATAGTTGATATGATTTTATATTTTTTAAATTTTAGTATTAATTTTATATTTATTAATTTTATTATATTTATAATATAATCTTAATATTATATATTAATTACTATTTTAACCTAACTAATATTCATAATAGAAATTTCAACTAAAGAGACAGAATATGATAGAATTGTGAATTAACTTATCATATCATATTATTATACATTGAATTTAATCATGATATGATAAGTTATTCATATATTGTGTCTTATTCAATTCATCAAATGCACCTTTAAAGTTATATTAATTATTCATAAATTAGCAATTTTTTTCTTTCCTGCTATTAGGAGAACAATTTTTTGTTTCAAAAGTATACAAAATATTTCCATTTATTATATTTCTCATCACTCATATTTAGAAGTAATAATAATATTATTTCAAAAATGAAAATCAAAATTGTTAAAACAAAAATTTATTGCATATGTATATATTTTTGTTACTAGGACTTGACTGCTACAATCGTGTTTTTTTTTTTTTGAATAAATAGTTAAAATACTTCAATTAATGAATAATAATATGAAAAATAGTAAATTAAATTAATAAAAATTGACATGTTACAATAAATGAAGGAAGATAGAGTGTCGTTGGAGCATCAATGGTAGAAGAGAGTAATAATCTAAAAAAGTCGTTAGCTTGATATCGTGGAATAATTATTTTTGAATTAAAAAGTTTCACACACAATTTACTATGCAAAAACAATGTTTTCAAACTTGTATATTTTTAGATCAGAAACATTATATAATCCGAAAAATATTAATTGAATACCACTGATTTTGGGCATTCTTAAAACAACTTTGACCAATTGTAATTAAAATCACCTCAATAACTATTTATGTATTGTTTCTCTGTTAATGAACAATTGATGAATACCACAATACTGATTATCAACAAAAAAAATATATTAAATCATAGAAATCCCATCCAATACACTTCAACTTAATTTTTTTAGTTTATTTTCAAGTTTATCTTGATTTCAAATATTTATTAACAATATTAATTTATGGGTCCTATGTATATGCACACGATGTGTGGAGCGAAAGGCTTGTCCGAGTGGCATAACGACGAGTCGCGCGGTTTAATAGCAATATGTACACAGTAAAATCCACACATTAAGAGGAAATTTGAGAGTTAAATTATTTTTCTGGTATGTTATCCTGTTTTCAGATCTATTTTGTTCCTATTTATTAATATAACTGGTGTTTCATTTTACTTGTATACACTATGATTTTATTAGGTTCACTTTGGTCATTTTTCAACTGTAAATTATTAATATTAAAAATAAAACGTTATCAATAGTTGATATATACCATGTCACGCGACATACTCGGTTCCTTGTGTTTATGGATTGTTTGAGTTACTCCACTTCAAAAATCCAATTAAGGATGTTTTGTACAATTTTTCTCCTCCCGCCTCCGCCCTGTCTTCGCAAACTATAGAAATTAATAAAGTGTTGATTTAAAAGCCATCACTATGCTTATGTAGAAATCAAACAAATGAACTTATATCAATTTATCAATGTGTTTTTGTTGTTTATCTAGGACACCTTAATCTTCTTTTCTTATTGAATGTGAAAATGTTTGTATAAACTTAAGGTTCAATGAAGAAGCATTAATTCATATTTTTTTTAATTTTATTTTTTGTGAATTTATTTAATATTTTTCTAATATTTGTTAAAGATGTTTTTTTTCCTGTGATTTTTTTTTTTTTGGTGTTGGAGTTTTGGGTTGGTTTTCATAATCTATGACTTTGTTAAAGTATTTTTTTTTATTTGAGTTAGTTGTTTTCTCTTTATCCTCACTGTGTGGGGTACTTATGTTGGTTTGATGTGAGAAGTATGAACTTGGTTGTTGTTTTCTTTTTTAGGAAAAAAATTGTATTGTATTTTATAGGTTAAAGTTTTGTTGTTATTTTTCTTTGATCCTTTAATTAATTTTCGTTCCATTTTGATCCCTCAATTGTTGCTTTTCTCAACCACATTAGTCATGTCTGTTAGTCTTATTCAAAAAAACATTAAGTTTGTTTGCTGACTAAAGTTGTATGAGTGTCACTTTTGGCTGTGTTGATTGAGTTGTGTGAGTCGCTCTTTAAAAAGTCAAACTTAGGATTTCAAACTTATTTATCTTCTCTTTTTTTTCTCTCCTCTTTTTTCTTAGACAACTTTGGTTCTTCTTCTAGCCATATTCTTCATAATGTAAAGTATCTAAACAAAATTACCATATAATTCCAACTAAACCAACATGGTTTATGAAACAATCAAAAGTTTTCATAAAAACGGTTCTTGAATATTTTTGTCAAGGCCTACGAATATATGATTTAACGAATTAGGATTTAGGTCTGATGCATTTGTGACCTTAGAACTGTGAATTATGTTCTAGTGTTTTGACTTTAGATTCGTTTCTTTCCTCGAGCAATAAATTGATAGTTTTTTATGGTAGATTTTCTTGCAAAAATGTTGCAATTATACAAAACTAGGCGACGTTGTCAAAGAATAAGAAGAAAAACCTTAATTTTGGCGTTTAAATAGATGACTCAAACAACCCAGTCACACGCATAAAAAATAACTCATACAATCGAGTCAGCAAACTCAACATTCTTTGAATAAAACTGATAGAAAAACTAACGTGGTTGATAGAATTAAGTTGAGGGACCAAAACAAAACTAAAATTAATTAAAAAGACCGAAATGAACCTGAAAAAAAAAACACAAGGGACCAAAAGACTAATTAATAAGCCTTTCATATTTTTATTTTTATGGTTTGTTTCATTTTGAATTCGAAATTTGGTGTGTTGCATCAATAGTATGTTTCCTATATTATATATATTATTTATTTTTTTCATAATTTGTACCCATTTATATATATAAAAAAATTTAAGTAACAAAAATTAATTTGACAATGTAACAATTCAATATCATGTATATAAATATAATATAAATTACAATAAAAAAAGTACATATTTCATAGAAATCTAAAAATATTGCTTGAATAAAATTGAATTTAACAAAAAATATAAATAATGCAATAATTCTTTAAATTAAATAGTAATAATAACAAGGTTAACTTAATTAAATGAATTAGAAAAAATTATATAGATTTTGGTTTATATAGAAGCTTATTATAGATGTAATAGAAAAATCTTGAATACTAAACAATGATATCACAATTAATTTAATTTAATTATTTTTTAACTGATATAAGTTACAGCTTAAATAATATTTAAATTACTAGAAATTACGAACATTAATCATTATATTCATTTTCATTAATTACAGAATCAACAATCTCCATTTATTGCAAACTTGATTTATCCCTATCATCAACTACATTAGATTTTTCAAAACAAACCAAAACTGTTATTATTTAATAAACTAACAAAATTACAGATAAAAATTATTATTTCATAGTTTAAATTCTGAAACTCCAATAAAAGGAATGTAATAAAAATATATAAATACTGTCAATATAATTCGATTTTCAAAGAATAATTTCTGAAATTAAAATTCAATAACATCATACATAAAGTTTATAATATAATATAAAAATAAAAATATATAATAATTTAAGAACATTACACAAAATTACAAATAAAAATAAAATTCAAGGTTTAATGCAAATAAATTTTAGCGAGGCTTATGCTAATTTGTATAACTGCATATATAATAAGATTCTGCACTATAACGATATCTATTAATTTTCTAACAAAAAAATCATTCAAAATTCGAACTTTTCTTTAAGTAAATTTTATATTTCACTAACGACGTGCACTACATCAAAAAAGCGTTAACTTTTTTTTTTTTAAATATCTGAAAAATAAAGTGAATAAATAGGAAAATATTATTTGAGTACAAATTGTGGATACAATACTTGATATGTATGTTATGTTGATCGTAATAATATGATGAACAAATTTTTTTTTTCAAAGGAAAGTTATGATTTTATTTATTTATTATCGAGACATCTTTTATGTCATACAATACAAGTTTATACTATTAATCACTTTGAATATTTTGTTAACCACTTTGAATACTTCTTTAAATATTTTATTAACTACTAAAATATAAATCATCAACTATTTATTTAATATATATTTTATTTTACCACATTTTATATTATTAAAGTAGTTATATATATTTTTTTTTAAATTAGTTTAAGATGACCATGTATTTTAGTGCTTAATGACACTCAAATTTATAATGTAATTGTAAAAATGCTTTTAATTTTTTTTCTCACAAAAACAAAATATATGCATCATATATATAAAAGGATGGTCTATGTCAAACATGGTGTTTTAATAACACGAACTGAAATAAATAATCTCATAATAGTTAAAATAATGTCGCTTTTTTCTTGATATTTTTTTGTAAATATACAAAATATATTTTTAAGAAACTAAAAATGAGACCAAAACTTAACGCATTTAATTGAAAGGAAAAAAATTATAATATATTTTCTTAAAAGCTGCTCAATTACTTAGATTTTACAGAATCTTAAAGAAGTATAGATAAAACTGAGCTTTATATATTTGTGCTGTGGTTGGAAATTCGGTCGTCGCTAAAGTAGAGGTTTTTTCATTTACAAGATAACAATTATGTAGATATTTAATAATTTCGAGTTTTTAATTAGTGTAATTACATATTCTGAGATCATTAATTTATCTTGTGTTTTAATTTCAAAAAGTGCTGCAGTATCCTCTGATTCTTGTATCAAAAATAAGTATATGGAGTATCGTTATCCACAAAGACTGTGAGTGATATCTATACCGTTCAAGAACCAAAAATTAATTCTAAGTGAAGTCGTATGAGAGTTTTGTTCATTAATTCAAGGAGATAAATGAAAAAACAACGAACGTATGGTAAATTTAACAATGAGACTAAATTGTTGAGATTATATTTTACTCGAACACTTTTTCATATATGTTTATTGATTTAGTTACACATATTCATGTTAACATCAACATCATCATTGACGTTATTGACGCACTATAAATTCTTTAGTAATTATGAGAGATAACTCCTTTGCTTAAACGGCGATTCCTCAACCAATACGTCGCATTAACAAACTGACGATTCAATATTATTATACATAAATCTATTCTAGAGTTTAGATTAATATCTGTTTTACCCTAAATCAATTATCTAAAGAGTATTTTTCAATAGAACTTCAAATCAAATATCAAATTATGAGTGATCAAGTCATAAAAAGTATTAAGAACATGAATAAATATTAATGTTCATGAGTAACTAGAATATATATATATAATAATATAGTATATTATATATATATATTATTGATAAATAAAAATAGATATATAAGAGTATGATTGATCACATCTAACCTAAATAAAGAGATATTTAACTATTCATTATCATGATAGCCTTACAAGATCATGATGAAAATAAGAGGAATTAGTTTTCAACGATGATTTATAAGTTTTATCTATTGGTGTTATCTCAATTATCTGATTTTCTCTATTTGTCTCCAACTCTTCATAAATTGCAAATGCTTCAGCTTTAAATAGTTTTCTGATAAGTGACATTTTGCTCTCAGAACATCAACTCATTTAACAAGTGAATATATTTCATGGTGAAGCAAATTTCAGCTGTCAAACCGCTTTTAATTTCGTTCAGTGAGATTAGTATTCGCTTAATGAGATGAAACTTTGCAAAATTTAACAAACTTACTGCCTTGAACTCGTTTAGCCAAAAGAGTGCTCGCTCAGTAAATTTCATCAAATCTTGACTCCAATTATCTTCGTTGATTTTTCTTTAATTGTTTAATCTCATTTTACATAGAAAACTAAAAAATATGCAACATATCACCATGTCTTATATCCCAAACTAATATATCTTTAATTCAATTCAAGTTGTCAAATGCTATGAAATAACATTCAAAACTATATAAAATTGGCACTTATTAACCTCTAATTCACAAGTAACATTAACATTTAAACTATCATTAATA
>PGWS01004796.1:0-16128 GCA_002896235.1 Cicer reticulatum
GTCAATATATAGATCTTTCATTGATTTTGATGAATATTTACTAAAGAGATACTTTGATAGAAAGACTAAATTGATTAATATTCTTTAATTTTAGAGACATATTTGCTATTTAACATACCTAAAGAGACTACATTGTTCCCCTTACAATTTCTAGAACTGAAATGTTGATTTACTCAAAATTTCTCTATAGACTTATTAAGTGAAGTAACTCTTATAAGTAATTGAAAGGTACCTTCCCTATGGAGCCTCCACCAATACAAGTTGACAAATTAAAGTTTTTGGTTGCTTCTTTCAACTCTTCAATAGAAAATTGTCTACAAGTTGGAGTAGTTTGTGTCCCTAACTTAACTGCTTGAGAAATAAATCCTGAAAATAATAAAGAAATTAGACATTACTATATAAAAATCTGAAGACTTAACAATCTGAAATCTACTGTCAAATTCAAATAGTATGATGATTTTAAATATTGTGGCTGCAACATCAAAAATTCAAAATTTTGTGTTCATCACATGCAATTTCAATCATGAATGTTAGTGAACAAACTCAACCGAGATTTTAATTGTAATCCACGACAATAATTTCGGCCACATTGTGCCACAATATCGCAGCCACATAAATATATACTGCACGGCAAACTCCCGAATAGAACCATGGTTTTAAATTGCGGTTTGCAAACTAAATTGCGCCGCAACATAAAAGAGTTCACATCTCCACTATTCGCATACAACTGCAATTTCGGCCGCATCAACTGCATTTTTTCATGCAATTCACCAGGTTTGGAGCGTACTCCAACCACAATTTAAAATCAATGAATGGAATTGACAACATAAGCAACCACAATCTTAAAATCTATGAACATTATCACTTACTAAGCATATACTTACTAGCACTACGGCAAGGAATTTCGTTGAAACTGCGCGCTTGTGGAATTCTATTTGACATCTTAACAAAACAATAAAATATCTATTTTCCTTTCTCAACATGGACATTTCCTACACACCAAAACTCCAAACACCAAAATCACAAGAACAAATCCAACAAAGATACCAACAAAGCACACAACTTTCCAACATTCCTTATTTCTTTCCATCTTGAAACATTGTTCATCTTACAATAAGACCCTTTCTTCTGATTCTGAGTCTCACAGAATAAACCAATTTCCACCAAATCTAACACTCTACTATTAGAATTGTTAACCAAACATGAAGGAAGAAAACCACTTAACTTGTTGTTAGAAAATTCAACATAACCAAGTTTGCTACCACAAACAAGTTTGTCATAAATTTTCACACTTAAAACATTGTTTGCAAGATTCAAATAACTTATATTTGGCAAAGAGAACAATGTAGAAGTGGTTTTCCACTAAGATGGTTTTGAAGAAAGATCTAAAATGTTGAAGTTGATTCAATTCACTAAACTTGTTTGGTATATATTTGAAGATGAGTTATTGCTCAAACAAAACAGTTATAACTGATTTTGGCAAAAGTGGTAATTCATATTCTAAATGATTTTCTCTTAAATCTAAAACATGTAAACCAATGAGCGAATTGAGACAACTAGGTAAACCACTAGAGAGTTCATTGTGTGACAAAGAAATAACTTCAAGTGTTTTAATTTTACATAGTGAAAAGGGAAATGAACCCTTTAATTGATTTTTCTTCAAACTCAAGGTACTTAAATTATGCAATGAATTGAACCAATTAGGCATAGTGGTGTTGAAAAAGTTGTTATCAAGTGTTAGTGTTTGAAGATTGACCAAAGTTGAAATTTTTGGTGGAATTGTACCAAAGATGAAATTTGAGCTCAAATCCAAAACTTGAAGAAATTTGAGTGATTGAATTTTGTTAGGAAGGGGACCCCAAATTCCTAAGGACACTAAAGTAAGAACCTTTAATTTGGTCAATTTTGTTAATGTGGTGAAAAATGAATCAATGGAGAAATTCATGGATAGTGTTTGATTTGGAATTGAGAATCCATTGAAATTTGATGATGGTTTCAATGATTTAAAATCACCCATGATTTGAGATCAAATTATTTGAATTATCTTCACACTTTGATGGGTGAAATGTGAAGAGATTGAAGAATGTAACAAAGTCATTATTGTAATTTTCCAAAATTTGTAATGATGAGGGGGTACTCTAGAAAAGTCCTTTAATTGTAATAAAAGCTTGGCTTTGATCTTGTTTAAACTCATGAGACTATTTGGATATTGGAAACAAACACCATGAAAGAAACAAAGATTAAGTAAAAGTACCTGGTTGAACTATTTGGAAACATTGTACACCAAATTTGATGGAAATGAACATCAATTATGGCAAGAATTTTCAACTAACTAAATTCAAAACAAAACAAAAAACCCAAAAAAAGTTAGTTAATATGTCGAAAAGACACTACATACAAATTTTACTGACTCAGAAATTGGTCTATGCAGTTACATGCAGAGAATATCTGATTCTACACAGAAAATTGCAAATCCTTAAAAGCTCAAAGATTCCATGACAACACACATTAACAATTTCAAAAGGATAAACTTGCATCATTTTGCTCCAGATTTTACACACAAGAGAGAGAGAAGAGAGAGAGAGAGAGAGAGAGAGAAGAACAAAGATCAACCAAAAGGGAATATAGAATATTTAAGAGTTAAAGAATGAAATTTACACAAGGGAGGATAGTTAAGAAGAATCAAGGACAAACCTACCACTAGTTGAAATATGAAGTTTTTTAATGATGTTGAGACAAGACGAGAGAGTTAGTTGAAGACTCTTGTACCATGGGAAAAGACAAAAGCTTTATATTACAATGATGTTTCAAGTGGTGGGGGTATTGCTGCATTAATAAATAGGGTTGGTAACAATTGATGAAGAAGAGAAGAGAGACCACAAATGGATAATATGTATCAATAACTATGCAGTTAGATTCATACCTAGAATAGGATCGAATCTTATTTATATTTTGAGCATGATATTTTAAAAAGAAAACAAAGAATACAAGTTGCTTTAAAAAAAAAACCTTCTTAATGTCACTTTAATAAAAATAATTATTTTAAAATGAATGTTCTATTTGTTCCTTCAGTGTAAATAATTAAAAATAAAAAAAATAAAGTTAGTTAATTATATCATCTGATTAATATATATATTATATTTAAAATACTATTTATATTCTAGTTTATATTTATGATAAAGGGATAACACCAGAGTAAAGAAGAGGCGGATTTTGACTCTTCTAACATTGATTCCCTATTGTGAAAAATCTGCATCTGTCTTTATTTTCTGTCAGTGTGAAATAATTAAATTATCATCTCATCTGCACAGAATTTAAGTCTCTCCGCTCTCACCTCGCACGCCATTTATATATAAAAATAAAAAATTTTAAGTCATATTAATTTCTAATTAATATAATAAAACAATTATTATATTATTATACACAATAATAAATAACAAATATTAAAAATCATATTTTTTACCATAGAGAAGCCTATAATTTTGTAATATTAAAATATATCTAAATATATACATGTATAAAGGAATTCTAAAATGACAATAATATTATTAATCACAGGGCAATTGACGCCGATAAGCACCTCAATCAAAGGTAAATTTTCCTCTCCTCGAGTCTAACAATCAGTGATGATTCGAGTGAGATATCTGTAGGTATCAGATTATTAATGTGAATCTCTAAGATAATAACAAAAATAATATAATAAAGTTATACGATAATATTTCCTCTTCTAATTAATATTCCTGCAGTCATTTTAAATCATACGTGAAGTAAATCTCCTGAAGGAATGATGAGAGAAATTGGATTTACGTGTACTACGTGTCAGTGCTTACGAGAAAAGATTATAACTCCATCACTCTAAATTATTACATAGGCTCATTTGAATCATAATTGGTTTTAGTATACATTTAATTGGCAGTTATTTTATAGCTAAATATAACTATGGTTCTATCAAATTAATATTAACTTGTTGTTTAAATATGTTTAGATATGAAAAGTTAGAATTGAAATGCATCTATACACAAAATGATAAAATCACATAGTAGTGTTCTAACAAAGACAACTTACACACATAGTTACATTAATTCTCAACTTTTGTTTTAATATGTTAGTGTGGACATAAAAGTGTACCAAAAAATAAGAGTAAATATAATTAGGAGTGTCTATAAATTTTAACTCATTAATATAAAGACTTGATGATTAAGTTAGAGTTGAAAAGTCTTTATCTACGAGAATTTCAATATATACAACCAATAAAATTAAAATCCAAAAAGGAAGTAATAATTTAAAGATTGTACCTATATACTGCGATATTTTATCATCTCTAATATGGTTTTGGCAAGTTGCTTTAAGTAATTTTATGTATATTGATTAATATATACTATAAATTTAAATTAATATATCAATTTTGTCTACTTTTCTTCCATTCAAAATAAAGCAAGTACAAGTTTATATTATTATTCAGAGACAATTATACAGTAACTCATGAAAAATGAACATGTTTTTAGTATTCGTTCAATTTAAAATTAATAATAATCTGAATGAGACGTAATTCTATGAATAAGTATTGATTATATTTGTAGATTTAAAGTAAAGATTTAAAGCTGTTTATTTTTGAGCTACATAAATAATGACGTTTTTTGTATAAAACATCATTTTAACTTAAAAGATATAGCTTTAGCAACGCTATACAAACAATATATTTAAGTATTAGATAGCTAAAATAATTATAGAATAATACATTTTTTCAAATATATCATAAATCATTAATTTTATCAATTTTAAACAAAATACTATAATAACATCCATATAAAAAAATAAAGATGTTTCATTAATAACATGTTAAGGACATAGAATTAATATTTTATAGTATGCTGAACTTCGTTATATATTATATATTCAATTGCAAACTGTTGTTTCTCTGACAAAAGGCAACGGTTGTTGACAGTCTTATAGTTCAAGTGCAATCGAACCAGTTATGTTGTTTGAAGTCGTAATTTTGCATCACTACAGCTCACAATTAACCACCCATCAATTAAAAAAGTGCACCCATTGAATTATAAAAACTCATCATCCATTTTAATCGTCATGTTTAATAAAGGAGTTCATTAACCTAAAAGTTTTAGACGGGACGAAATTACCACCTAAAAAACATTACTTACATGAATGGTCAGATTTGAGTAGTGTATATATTCTTATAATCCACGTTTTATTTTGCAAGTATGTGTTTGACGATAATGTTCTGTCTTTTCTGTTATAAAAGAAACAGCGTATACTAATAATATTAAAAACATGTCACTAATTATAAAATTCTTGATAATGATAAATAGGAAAGTACATGTAAAGTATCAGAGAGAAAATTATTCAAAAATTAACAAAGTCTTACATTGAGAAAAATGTCTTCCATCGTGAACAGTTAAGTATCATATCACTCGACAATATCAAATAGAAATAAAATATAGAATAGAAAATTAATATATATACTAATGATGTTGATGAAAAGAGAAGATATATTTAAATATGAGGATACTATGAGAGTAGAATCATGTTGCTTTGGTATGTATTGTTACACTGAAATGTATGTAAATTTATTAACAGAATAATTTTTATTAAGACTGTATATGTATTCAAATATATAAATCATGTATTGAACGTACAAAAGATCTTTAAATATAATATCATTTAAAAATTAATAAAAACTTATTGGCTTATTTTTAATAAAAATTATAATATATTATCATGTTTCAATTAATTCACAAAAACAATTATGAAATCTTGATTTGAAACTCGATGTCTAACTCAATAATATCCACGACTTTTATTAGTTTTATCTCGCATAATATCAGAATTATTATTTAAGAAGCACTATTTTCAATTTGATGAAGCCATTAATTTTGAATTTAAAACAAAGTTGTTAACACAATAATTTGATAATCATAGAAAGATGGGGAAAGAAACATATCACCATACTAGTAATTAATTTTGACCAATGTGACATTGAGGAATCCAGAAAAAAGAAGACATGAAAAATAAAAGAAGCAACATTTGGCCGCTAAAAAGGGCGAGAGGAAGAGGGCCAAAGGACAACCTGTCGTGTACTATTGACACCAGTGTCCTTTTTACGATTCCCATCAAATTTTAAATTCTCACTTTATTTCTTGTTTCTTCCTCTTATTTTACCCTTTTTCTTTTTCTGTTCATCTTTTTATTAGTATATTATTTTTTAATAAATTAAATATTATAGATTTTATTAGCACCAAAAAAAATATAGGGTTTTTTACGACTACGGATCAATTTGCAAAGTCGAATTCGGTCATTTAAATCAATTTAGTTTATATTTTAGTTCAATTAAACTTATATTTGAATACAATTTAAATCAATTCATTCAAATTTAAAGATATTTAATTTAGTAGAAGATTTGATATTTAAATCCAATGATTATTAAATTAAGTGAATACATTTTTTCTTATTATTTTTGTCATTATTGGCATATTGTGGGTATATTATAGTTGTTGGACATGGCATGACATAATTTTTTCTTATTATATTTATATTATTGATTTATAGTGTTGTTGATTTAATTCATTAATGTGTTTTTGTTGTGTTTATGCATGTATTTAAGTATAAAATGATATGCTATAATTTTATGATTTTTGATATATATGTTAAGTATCTAGAGTAATTTCATTTAATTATAATATAATTAAAAGAAAGAAAAAAAAAGGTCAATATGGCTATGAATTAGTTTGATAAAATGAATTCGTTTGTAATTAGTGATTGATTAAGTTTGAATTTGTAAAATCAATATTATAGGATGCGTAACCAACCCAACTTAAAGAAAGTTTATTGGTTCGAGTACCAAATTTAAATTTAAAACTTACCCAACTCAACTTGTGAAGATCACACACACCTTTTACCACGAGATAGTGTACTCTTCCTTTGTTTATTTATTGTTAATTCACTAGTAAAATACTTTGCCTTTGTAGCATGTCTACGTAAATTCGGGTTGTGTTGATTGGTAATGTAATGCCATATTATATAAATGATAAACTCATTTGTTGGATTTCAATATAAAAGCACCTACTTGCTTGGCACAAATATAAAATGCTAACAAGTGACTTAAAACATGTTATAAAAAATGAAATGTAAAATTTTGTTGTTTAAAAATTGTTATATCCAATAAAGAAATTTAAAAAATTTGTTTTTAACACAATTTCTACTTTTAGATACCCATATACTATTTATATTTGTTTGTTTATGTAAAAAAAAATATTTATTTGTCATTTTCAAAGTTCATTGTAATATTTTTTTATTATATTATCGTAATACTTTTAAGTATTATTTTAGAGAATTAATTGGTTGAAATGAGATAATAAATTGTTTAAGAGTGTTATTGGAAAAAGGACAAATAATCGATTGAATGTAACAAAATTTATTAATTTTATTGGTGAGTTGCGTCTAAAAGGTCGCCAAAATCATAAAAAGTTTTAAAATTAAAAAAATGTTGACAAGAGAATTACATATTATTCACTAACAAAATCTTCATATCAATAGTGAGTTTTGAACTTAGATCTTTGTGAGATTTGAAGTGAATACTTATTTAACTTGATTGGCATAAGTTGATCACAGTTATTTATTTCTTGTAGGGGTTTGTGTTGAATTTGGTTGAAATGAAATATCACGTTGATTAGAATTGTAAAATAAAAGATGAAGACAAATATTATAAATATGATTCTAGTTATTTATTACAATTTGCATCCAGGAGAGAGATTGTATTTGACTCTTTTTAATTTCCTTTTATACTTAGTTTCCAGAGTGTTGTGATATCTAATTAAATATTTATTTTAGAATGTGTGGGAACCTATGTTGTTCGAGATAAGTTTATGTGTGTAATAATTTCACATAATGTTATTATCTAAATTTCATTTGACAACAATCGTTTTTAGTTTTTTCAACAAAAATTAGGGTGTGATTAGTTGTGAGAGGAAAAAGAGAAGAGAAAATAAAGTGAAATCAAAAGAAAATTGATGTAATGTTTGATAAGTATAATGAGAATGTGAGAAGAAATAGATTAATGAAAATGTTATGTTTTTTGAATTGACACCAAGTATCGTATTTTTTATATTAATATCTATTTTTTAAAATTTTACACTAAATTGTCCTATTATTATAAAATACCAAAACTGCCCTAGTTTTGTAACACTTTAGAAGTCACTCCAGAGTGAATAATTTTTTTTTTTAATGCGATATAATTTTATTTCTTCTACCCTTTTAACAATTCAGATATTTATTATATAATAAATTAAAATAGTTTAAAAAGTCAAAATACTATTAATAAAATATACTAAATTTTATTAATAGAAAAGTGGTTACCAAAATAGAATTAAGAGACTTAATTTGTTGCAAAATAAGATAAAATCTGTTATAATAATATAAATTTATCTATAAAATACGACATAGTTGCTACATCTGATTAAAAGGGTGAACAAACAAAATTTACACCACTACTCGCATCGCCGGAGACCTCCTAGGGAACTTTAAAAAAAAAAAAAATTCACTCCCATGTCACATAGAACTTGAAAAAGTAGAACAATTTAATATTTTATTTTCAATTTAGATAATTTAGGATACAAATTTAAAAAGTAATATATTAATATAAAAAATCCACAAATATCATCATTTATATTCACGATATTTTCTTCTAATCCATGAGAAGAAAGAACTGTTGTGCATCCAATACCTTTTTAATATATCTCTTTCATATTCCTTTCAACAAAAACAAGAGAAGTCCCTTTTCTCTTTCAACCTCTCTCTCTCTCCGTACTCTCTTAAACAAACACTCCTTCTTTGTATACAACCGTGGAAATACAATATAGAAAAATTATGGTTAGGGAGACATTGATATTTTTTGCAACCACTTATGTTAGAATAATGGTTTAAGTTAAATTTTAATCTTTTATGTTCGATAATTACAAAATTAATTATTCGTTTAATATGATGATTTTCTAGCTAAAGATTTATAATTGAATATATTTTAATAATAATATAAATATGATGACGTGTAATGATTACTATTTATGAAACTATACTAATTTTTTAAAAATCTCAGTTATAATATTAAAAATTATTTATTTTTGTAATTAAATTAAATAACATATGAATATTAATATTGTATTGTATGTTACATCATTTATAACATATTACTTATTATTGTAATTTAAAAAATTTAGTAGGACAAAACTATCATATTCAAAAATAGAAAACTAATTTTCTAAATTATAAAAATTAAAAACTACAATTAAATTTAATTAATATTTTAATATTATAATAATAGCGATCGAATCCAATCTTTTTCATTCATCTACTCTAATTTATAAATCAACTTTATATCGCAACCTAAATACAACTAGTGGCGTTATGAGTCAAGTGCATAAAAGTGGGGTGGGCTCTTATTTTGATGAAAGAGATTTTCTGTGTTTGCTGAATCATATATAAAGACAACAACTACTTCTATATGCTTCTTGGGAAACCATAGAACGTGCAAAAAGCAAATGTACCCACGGGATTTAATATGTCTCTGAATTATCGTTTTAAATGAGTTTTTGAAAAAAAAATTATTTTATAAATGAAATTTTATTTAAAAATTAAATTTTTTCTAACATAATTTATATTTAAATATTTTTTCTATGAACGTATAATTAAATTTAATTTAATTATATAATTAAGTATATTTTTTTAAATATGTATTATTAATAATATATATATTTCTCAAAGTTGGATTGTTACAATATATAGTAGAAGATAATTGGAAACAAATAGTTGCAATAGCAAATAAATTCAAAAAGCCTCGTATATTGATGTTTTGTTTAAACATACTTTACCTTTAAAATTAACCATTAAAGATGAAATGAAAACTCAAACATGATATCTATAAATGTCGATTTATAAAACAAAATCGTATTAGTACTTTATAATTAATAAAAACTAAAATTGCCAATAAATATTAATAAATAATACTAACATGTAACAAATTATGTCTGTATTTTTCGTGATGATTTCTAAAAATTTGTCACTTATAAAGTTTTTGCTTATGTCGTTATGACGATTTTTTTCGATTGCTTGAGTGTTTGGATATTTTTTTACGGACGTAAATATCAAAGACATATTTTTCTATGACCCAAATATTTAAGACTAAATTTGGCATTCATCCAGAAGAATTATTTCTTTTAAGGACTAAATCATGTTATATACCAAGATGAATGTTGAAGCACAAATCTTTCACAAATCTTCATATATTTTGACAAATAAGTAGTAATTAAAATTAGACTTTGTAAAGTTGAATATAAGCTAATAAAATATTAAAAGTCTAAGTGTGACATATGATTTGTCATAAATTTTTTATTTTAAGCATAAGTCTAACATATTAATCTATTTATTATTATAATTTTAAATAAAATAAAATATATTTTTAAATAAATTAACAAATTAACAATTCAATAAAATTAATATTTTTTAAATTTAAAAATTCGACTTTAATGTCATCATACTTTAATTATATTTTAACTATAGTACATTGAAACATAACAAAATTAATGTAAAAATATATAATTAAATTACTTAAAGATTAAATAAATTTAAAATTAACAAGATTTCAAAATCTAATATATAATAATAATAGTGATAAGAAATATTATTCATATTACTTAAATAACCCAACCTAACAGGCTTAAATGGATGTTTATACGGTTTGTACTCTATTCCAACCATGAAGGCTGGGCTGAGCTAGTTAGCATTGTATGTCTTAGCTAGTCTACTACTCCATCCATATTAAATATGAATGAAAATTTCAAATGTTTTGTATTAAATAAGTATTATTTTTTAGAAAAGTATACCTATGTCCTTGAAAAAAAAATTGTTAAACAGTAATACCCTTTCAATTTCTAAGTGCATTTTTTTTCATATACCCTTTATTAATATTGATAATTTATTTGGAAAATAAAATTAAGTTTAACACATTTAATTAAATTGTTATTTTAAAAACATTAACAACACATTATCACTATACTAACTTTTTCTTTAATAAGAGAGAATTTTTTTATAATAAGGGGACAAAGAGTAATATTAAATAAATAGTTATCTGATAATATTTTCTCTTTATTATTCATTGTAGTTTGTTATAAATTTAATTTATACTTGTTATTGTTAGTTGTGTTTGTTAAAAGATACCGAGAGTTATTTACCTATATATAATTTCTCTTCTATAATTTTTTGTTCAAAATAAAATTAAATTAAATTTTGAGAACTTTTTATTTTACTCATTTTGTAATATATCGAAATAACAATGAAGAAAAATGAAAATGGATTAGTTTTTTTGACCTCAAGTCAAAAATCTTAAACTCTAAACTCTAAAAGTTTAATATTGTGTAAATCATCATAATTTAACATTTATTTAAGAACACTTCAACGGTTAAGAGAGTTAACATTTTTAAATTATCTCCAACAGACAATGTGTAATTATTTTATTGTAGCAGAACAATTACAATTCTATTAATTAGATAATGAAAATTGAGACTTCAAACAATGTTTCTCGATAACTTAAGCATTAAGCTTTATTGGAGTGGTTTTGGAGCATGATAGGACATGAAACCAAGAAATTATGCAAGGTTCTTTATATGAATATAATCTTGATCACCTTTACTAGCAAATTGATGCTACATATTCGATTAATTGATTTGTTTTAATTCCATTATTAATTTGAGATTTGTCGTGTACTTGGTAAAATCTGGTGATTAGAGGGGTGCATTTAGTAACATGACAAAACCGCGTTTTGTATACCTTATTGAAATGAATAAATGACAACCCATATTGATAGGGGAATTTTGTGTTTCTGCAACTTTCATGTATAAAGAGCTCAGAAGAAGAGCTGAAATAATCTCTTATATTTTGCAAAAACTTATTCCAACTTGCTTAATTATTCGTCTTCTTAAGTCATATAATATAGTTCTTTTATTTCACAATTTTAAAGGGAATGACCTATGTTAAAATCTAAAAAAGATTAATATATTTTAATTCTCTGGTTTATTTAAAATTAACTTTTAATCTTTATATTTTTAAATTATTTGTTGGGTCTCTATTTATAATTTATAGAATCTTTATATCCTTCCTATTTTTTTTACTAAAGATTTACGTGACATAAATGTGAATATATTAAGTGCAATTTATGTCGTTAAATAATGTTTATTTTTTTTTAATTCAACATAATGTCACGATTGTTTATTTTAGTAACACAAATATTTATGAAGAGAAATAAAACAAACGTTAAAACACTTTTTATTTTATTTAATTCCGTTGTGTTAGTGCAATGTCATGAATGAACATATTACATCAAGAAAAAAATGAAATACGACTCATCAAATTCTACAACTTATAAAATAGAGATCAAAAAATATGATTTTAAAAATAAAGAGACTAAAATTAATTTTTTGAAAAAAAAAAAGATAAGAGACTCAATTAATACTTCTAAATATATATAAACAAATTAAAACTAAAAATAATTAAGACAAGAGATACAAAAATTATTTTAGCCTAATAAAATAATCCATACTATAACAAAAGTAATTTAACAACTTTGTTCGAACATATTTTTTTTAAATTAACTTTTAATAATACAATTCTTTAAAATCTAAATTTTGAAATATACAACATAACAAAAAGTGAATGTAAAATCTAGTAGAAATTTATGACATAGATAAAATATATAATAATGCTTAATATAAAACATAAATATTGCAAATAGAAAATTTGGATAAAATTCCGATAAACACTATTAAAGCTAATAGTATGTATAAAATACATAGCACAGATGTTAAGCTGTAATTTGTAGTTTTATAGTTTGGGACGTTGACTTTAAAATTATTATTCAACTTATTTATTAGCAAACTGTATCAAATATAAATTTTTTTATTTAAATATTTTTTAACAAAATCATTTATTAAATTTAATTTTTTAATCACTTATAACTACACATCACTAAATGTATATTTGGTTATACTTTTTTGGACAATCTAAATTTATTTTGGAGGATTAAAAATAATTTTGATATTTTCATATGTTATCGGTAAAAATTATTTTGCCTAAATAATTAATTGTAACTTCAAATTAAAATTTATAACTTTTGAATCAAAACATAATTTTAATTTATGATATAAAGAAAAAAAGCGTATTTAAATGTAAATTAATTTATATTCTCTAAGTTAATATGAGACGTTGATCGTATAGTTATATTATATAATTGTAATTATTTCATAAATCAATAATCCAAATAATAGTATAAATTATTTACACCAACAATACATAACTATTAAACCTAATTTATTCAAATCATTTTTACGAGAATATATCTAATGTATCTAGTGTTTTAAATATAAATAAACTTTTAATTAAATTAATTTTTAACTAAAATCATGTTTATAAAATTAATTAATCATAAATCATTTAGTTTTTATGTCACTCCTAACTATTTTACCTTAAAATCACTCTTTTAACTTAAATAAATTTACAATATCAATTGATTCGAATTAAAAAAAATCAAAAATAGAAAAATTTACACCAGAGAACCAAGGAGAAAAAAATAATCGAAGCAATTTTGCGTTTTCTGTTCCTCAACCCTTCTACTTGTGTACACTCATTCTCTTTCTTTCTTCTGTTTTCTTTCATTTTCCTTCCATTCTCAAATCACTATTTTACACCCTTCACAACTCTATACAGCTTCATTTATATTTATTTACTTCTTCTAATTGTTGCTTATAGGTAAAGATCGACAAAAGAACATAGCCAAAAATGAGATGCTTAATTCCTTCAACCTAAAGGTAACTAATTTTGAATATCCCTTTTGCTTAGGAACTATGTTTATTCCAAATTCAAAATATGCACGCCAACTGTTTGTGAAATTGTACTTGTGAAAATTTAATCTTTTTGGAATTTTATTGTGTAAACTGCTGCTTCGTGTTTCAGAGAGCTGCAGCTGGGATTAACGCATTAATCTTGACGGTCTGCGGTGGCGGGTTTTCGACGCCAAGGGTCAGGTGATTGTACAGTTTTTTCCTGATATACAAACAGGGAGTGAGTGTGAGTGTCAGTGTGACCATGAAATGGTGATTTTGATTGTACTACTCCCTTTGCCCATAATATAAGTCACACGCAACAAATTATGAAATGTTGTTTTTTTACTGTAAGAAATGTAGTTAATTTTGTTGATTTTATAAAAATTATGGCTTATTTTCTGAAACTACCTTTCACTATCTGCATTTATAAATGATATGGGAAAGGGAGATTACAAGGATTGAAAAAACATAGAGTAATTAACTGGTAGGGGTATGATAGGAAAAAACAAAATTAATACTTCATTGAGATTTGTGAAACAACATATTAAAGAAGATATAAAATGAGACATTTTTGTTTTGCTAAAATAAACTATATTGTGGGATAGAGGGAGTAGAATTGAGTAATTGCTTTTTTTAAGTCTTGTTGCAGAGTTAGCTTTTGTTGGACTTGTAGAATATACTATGGTCGCACTTCTTTTTTATTGGCTACATTTATCTTTTGAGAAAAGAATAAAATGTGAGATAGTAGGTTAATTAAATGGTTCTCAATCATTTTGCTGATTGGCTTCATATTATGTACGACTAGGATTGAAAATCAAAGAAGAGTTAGGAAGTAGAACCTCTTTAAAATAGTAGTTGTTCCCATATCGACACATATCCACGTAGGATGCTTTGGATTTCTAGCTGCTTGTCATAACTTTTTTGCTTTGAGTTTTTGAGTATACCAATACAGATAGGAATACCAGAATAACTAAATAAAGTATAACATAACATTTTAATATGTTTATATAGCGACTCTGTGTTCACTTTGAAAATTTTAATTCTTTCATTTGTTTTAGGATTTGTGCTCTATGTTAATTTTACTAGTTGTATTATACTTGTGTTGTATCCAAGTTTTTAAAAATTTGTCATATCCCCGTGTTGTATTAAAGAGTTACCAACATATAGGACAAGGCATTTTCATGGAAATTTCACTTGATATGATTCAGAATGATATATATATCTTTGCAATATCTAGTTAAAGAGTTAGTTCAGAAGGGATCATATACTTTATTTTATCTAAATTATTTCGAGCAATTATTTCTCTCAGTAGATAAATCCATGAACCGGTATGTGGTGGACCATTTTGAGGTTTCCAATCTTAGGAACATCTTATGCACTTTTGATGTGCATCTGGCTGGAGTGTGACTGTAACTAGTGATTTGCATTTTTGAGTCATAACTCATTAGATCATTTTGTTAATTCATATATTCATCATGTAGTCTTGGGAGGTTGGCATCTCAAATAGCTACTGTTTTGTACAAGGAAAGGATAAGCCAACTTATACTCCTTCGTGATGATGGCGATATGTGCTTGTGCTTATGCCAAGGATATTTGGCGTGACTGGAGAAAAACTTACTGACAAGGTCTACTACTGGCATACTGGGCAAGTTTTTCTGCATTACTACATTTATACTTTTTGTATAGAACAATAATATATTTGTAATATATTAGGCTTCTTAAATGAATCAATGTTTTTATAATGATTTAGATCTATATCTTCTATGAATGTCTTCCTCCATATTATGTTGTTATTTTGTATCTGGTTTCATGTGCCACATATCTTTTTTAGCAATTGTTGATACTATTTTTTGACATAAGTAGTGTCATGTAGGTTATGTCGGCACTTAAGAAAAGAACTTTGAAAGATCAGATGGCGTTAGGCCCTCAGATGTTATTCGCAAGCTGTTCTACGACATGTATGTCTGCCTAGAAACAATCTGTCCGTGAGTGTAATGTGTCTGGTGTAGACCATATGTTATTTGGGAATTCTCCTTACTGAGTATGAGTTAAATTACTGGTGGCCACGATTGAAGTGTTTGTTCCATTGTCGAGATTGAATTTTGGAAGAGTAGGAGTCCCTATTTTTGAGGGTATATGAGACCAAAAAATAGAAATCTCCGAACAATATGAAATGACATCTCAAGGATGTTTGGTTATGATTTCCAGAACTGGTTACTACTATAGGAATCAAATCTAATGAAAGTGG
>PGWS01004800.1:0-14793 GCA_002896235.1 Cicer reticulatum
AATCGTTTTTAAAAGTGTTTCAATTTTTATTAAAAATATCATATATTTTTAAGTTTCTTGTTTTAGAGTGGATATCACTTTACAAAAAATAAATATTTTTAATGTTTGAGTCTGAAAATTATGGTCCTATATTATCTAACATCTTTTTTGCTAATACATTTTACAGGAATCTTATTCTATAACATTAAAGAAAGAGTCACTAGATGAGAAACAAGGCCATAGCACGTGCCTAGTTCAAATCAATGAAACAACGTTGTGTTTTTCTTTTCTTTTGTTACATTTCTTTTACTTTATATGAATTGGAAAGGAAAACTAGTGCATAAAGGTGCAAAACCAGTTGATAGATATCAGATTATGACTATATGAGGTTCCAATTTGGATAATTATTTGTATTATTAAATATACATTGGATTGACATGCTACTATAGTCTATAGGAATCGAATCCAGTTTTGTGAGTTTTCTATGAACTAAAACATAATGGATTTGTGGTCATTCAAATTCTTCTACTTTGTGTCTTGATATGAATATATGATATGATACTTATTAGAATAAAATAAAGGAGCTTCTTTATTCTTTTCTACTATCATGTTTTTTAAATTGGTATATATTTTTAGATATGCATGATTACCAACGCTTTTTTCTTTCTTTTTTTTTTTAACAAGAGAAAACTCTTATCATTTCATTAACAATAAGTACCGTTAATAAAAAAAAAAAAAAAAGTGAACATTCAAACTATCGGATTAAATTTAATTAGTGATAATGATCACGATTTACAAAGCGTTATAAACATGATATTTGGTTGTCCTTAGAAAAATAACTGGAATTTTGAATACTAGGAAGTAATTTTCTACAAGCTACATTTGTTTACTTTCTCCTTAAATAAATAATAAATAAAATGTAATTATAAAATTAATACATTTAATTTAAATTTTAAAATTTTTAAATTAAATAGAATAACATTTTAAAATATATTTTTATTTATATTTATTAAAAAGTTAATCATTATTGCAATGCTCCTCTCCTTAATTATTAAGATGAAAGTAAGTTTCCCTTCACTCTTTGATTTTTTCTAATTATAATAATAAAATCCCAAATGTCCTATCATTTGTGATTTCTCGGGTTGCACAAATTACTTCCTAGTTACTAGTATGTAATTATATCCAAGTGAGATCTAATTCATATATACTATCACAATAAATAATTTTTAAATAGTTTTTAGATTGTAATTAAATTATGATAAATTAGATTATTAATATGTCGTAATATATTTAATTTTAATTATAATTATTTCAAAAATCAGGCACAAATTATAGTGTATTGATAGTGAAAAAAATTTACACTCACAACGAATGAAAATTAAATTACTTGGAGTTTACATTTTGAACTTAATTTATCAAACTTAAAATATAAGTAATAATATGATTTTCATAAATAAAAAATTACTATCTTTCCTAACTTGATGTATCATATTACCTCATCTCTCCACTTATTTTTGGCTAATAATATTAATTATTATTGAACCATAGGATTGGACCGAAGCCTTAAAATTCAGCTATTTTATGCCTACTTCACAAAATGCATTAATTATCTATTGGTCTTATTCATAGATTTCATTTTCACGTTTCAAAACATTTAAACCACTAGGATCTGTAACTACAAGACACTCATTTCGATGTTATCTCGTGTCTATTTGTATTAATTGACGTTTGCATTTATGTCTCGTACACACTTCTTCAGTTAGCAAGAAACAAAATAAGTCTATTTCATCATCACTGTGATTTGTCATTGTGGTATCACTAATTGAACAGCGACTTTGTATTTTACTATACCTTTTTTTTTGGAAGTGTTATTTCAACATTTAATTTAGAATGGGGTGTCGACAATATATAAAATAAAAATGGTGTTTAGATAACTTAGAAAGCAAACTAATGAGAGAGAAAAATATTACTAAACAAACGAAAATTTAATTATATGGGTATTTGACATCACAATCTGATCTTGCCCGTACAAATAAACAGTCTTCACTCATTTACTTAACTTCACTCTCAAATTTCATCCAAAGATTAAATTACGATAATTATTTTGTACTTATCTTATTAGGGATGAGATGTGTACCGAATATGTAACATCATACTAATCATCATTTATCACATTGTGTTCAATTTGAATTAGAGTTAGTGGCAAGAGACACGGTTTTCCATCACATTTATAATGATTCTCATTATAGAAAGTATACTTTTTTCTTTTTCTTTTAATTAATATTATATTTATCTTCTTCACTAATACAAGTCTTCACTACTAAAAGTGAATATATATATCGATATTTTTATTGTTATATATTATACTATCAATTAATAAACTTAAACATGTAATTATTGCCATATATCTTTGCTATCCTTTCATATCTCACCCCTGTTAATTTATTATATGTACTTTTTATCTTTAATCTAATAAAAAGGATAATTTTATAAAGTAATCATATGTTTTCTCTTTTTTTATATAGAATTTAACTAAAGTGTTTCTATTAATACAAATGTATCACAATTTGCTAAAAATAACATATATTTGATAACGGTAGGAGTATTGAAGATGGTGGAAATTAATAAGTGCCTTCTTTGTCATACTTCTTGTCAAATTCGTGACAACAAACTATTCAAGGAAAAGGCCACAAACAATTATCTGCAGTCATCATTAATTTAATTTACAATAATGTGAATGTTGTCCTATTTAATTGTTGGCATATCACCCTTATGACATCAATGAATGTATAAGCACATGGAAGGTGTTTAACTTCATACTACACTTACTGTGATGACAGGTAAAGTAAGGGGGCAATGTCTAGCATGTAAAGTCATGATCTCTTATTTCTATTATAAGGCTAAAAGAGTCAAATTATTATTAAAATTGGACATTGCTTGATCAATAGGTCATATTTTTAAATGCCATTCAGTGGATCAGTGTCATTGAGGCCCAACACATAAATCACACACACCTATCCCTCTTTTGTACAATAAACCAAAACATTTTAGGATAGTGCAATATCATAACAAACTTCAAGTGGCTAGTGGGTAGGTTGAATAGACTAAATCACTCAATTATAAAAAATATAATTGGAGCTAGAAACCAATTCAATTCCAAAGATGGGGTGTGGCTAGCATTTGAGATGCATAACATAATGTGATATATTATTTCTATATATTGTATGGTAGGGTAATCTAAGATCCCACTAGGGCCAACTCAAGGGAAAACTATATATTTACCAAGATCAAAATTAAGGGCTACTTCCATAATGTTGTTAAGATTGAATTGGAACATGAAACATGTTACCTTTTTGTCACCAGCCACTAAGAATAGTATCTCTGACACACGTACACAAATTTAGGTAGATAATAATCGATAATTAATTTTAGAATGGTTATAATTAAATTAATTATTTTTTAATAATATAATAATTATAATTGATTAAATAGTTTAAAATATTTATCTTTATAATTAATGTATATGAACTAAATGATTGAATGAATGACTATGATGTTGCATTTGATGTAAACTTTGGATATTTCCATTGATACTCCATTTGAATTACTGAATTATGAATTGATTGGACATGCTATTAGTGGAAACAAACATTGATGAGGAGACATTACTTTAGTGTGAAAACACTGTAACCCATTTTTAAAAGCATGGTGAAAAGGATAAAATTGATGGTGTACCTATTTAAATAATGTAATAAATCGTTATGACTTTATTATAATTTTTACTTCTTATACTATTTTGTTGTTCCAAAAAATCAAAGGGAAAAAAAAAGCTAAAGTCATTGTACAAATCCCTCAATTGGAATCTGCCAGAGTTTATAATCAACATTGGTGTGTCAATTCAAACTACAAAATTTTTATGGTCCATTATGAATGTGGGCCTAATCTTGTTCATTCACCATAAGAATTGTGGACAGCACAATGTGATGCACTCCCATTTATATTGTAATATTAATGATAATACTAAATATTTTTCCCTACATATTCGGTCCAAAAAGTGATAGCTGGTCGAATCTCAATATCAATTCTCTCATGACTCAATGTGAGACTTTAGAAAAGGAAGAAAGGAGATAGGGAACAAAAATAAAATATCTTCATCTTTTCATTTGCCATATACAATATTTTAAGTGAAAATGAGGGTTACATAGTACATATTTATGTCAACAAAGTAACTTCAAATAAATAACTTTATCTCATGGTTACTTAGTTCAATTCTATTCAACTACACATCTATCAAATCAAATTTGAATTTCCTATTGAATTTACTCTGATCGAACATTATATCTCAAATGGTTTAAATTTAATTATGAATTTTGAATATAATTTATTAAGTTAAAATATAAATTGTCTAATCTTATTTGGATGATCTAAAATGTAAAAATTTCTCAAGTAAACTAAATTCATATTTCTATAAAAAAACACATGGAAAATCCTATCTATATTTTTTTTAGTTAGAAAGTCCTATTTATATGATAGTAGTGTATCATGAGTGCCTCAAATAAAGATCAACCATGATACTTAGGCATTTAGCTTTTGAGGAGTGCCTAATGTAGACAAGAAGGAACTATTAAAACACTTTTAAAGACAAAGTCCCACTGACAAGAAAGTGTGATAGAAAAGATGAAGAATAGCAAAGGCATAATCATTTTACCCAAGATGGGGGGAGTTGGGTTTGTGACCACAAACTCCAAAAAGTCCATTAATGGGATGAGTAAGCCTAGGTGGACCTTGTCACATGGAAATTATGTTAGTGGGGAAAGGTGATTGTTACACTTGCACACAACACAACTATTTGTCTAAAGGCAAAGAAAAAAAAATAGTTAACAATGTTTGTTACTCCCTTTTATTCTCATGTTTCTTTAGATTTCTCTTTTTCATAGTGGGAGAGAGAGGAGGCTTATGAATTCAAAATATTGTAAATAAATATAATGTCCTTATCTTTAGCCTTACTCCACCCATAGCACCAAATTCAATACATCCATGTAAAGTAAAGTCATGGAAGGTCATTTCAAATTCTTCTATAATGAAATGGTTCATTATGTGAGATATGATTTATATGTGAAAGGGTTTATGCCTCTTTTTGTGGATTTGTAATTGCTTATCATGACCCACCATGCCCCTTTCTTGACAATATATACATGTTATCACCCCATTAACCTTACAAAGGAAAATGAGAATTAGAGAATGTGAAATACAAAAGATTGAATTTAGATGCAAGCAAGGCACTTCCAATTATAGGATTGTATCATCACAAAACAATTTTATAAAAAAAGGAATGAATTATAAAATAGAGAACACCAACTTACAATGTTACGTGATAACTATTCTTTTTTATTAGTTGACAAAAATCTCTTAAAAACACTTATTGACAAATAAAAAGTAAAAATTTGTAACTTTCAAATAATTGAAAAATACAATTTCTAAACATAATTTAACTATAGTTTATTAACTCTTGCATATTTATTGTCATTTGCTTTATAATATATATATTTAGAAAATGTTTCATCATAACCTTAGCTTCTCTTTTGGACTTTTATATTGGCTTAAAAATAAAGGGAATGAGACTTTAGATAATGCTTATAAGTATGAGCATCCGCATTAATTTAATTAAAAAGGACATTACATTTTCTTTTTAAATTAAGCCGACCTCAAATATCAATATGTCATTGATGGTTGAAAACCAATAATTCCATTATATTGGATTTTTTCAATATATGCTTTCCACTATGGCACCTTTAGACTTTGAGAATCACAAACACAATTGTAATGGAGACATAATTAGATTTATGCTACTTTGGGAGCCAGCTTCATTTCAATTCAAGCTTACCATAGGTTTTATCATAATTTTTTTATATTTAAAAGTGACTTGTGATATGGAAGAGCATTGGTGGGGTCCTCTGTTTAAAGAAGAAAACATGTGTTAGGATAGAACAAAAGGAAACAACAAAATCAATTCTATGATGATGGACTAGGTCTAGTATTAATACATTAGCATGCCCTCTTTCACAAGGAAGAAAATTAGGTTCCACATCAATCATGGACCCCTCCTATATATGCCTTCTTTAATAACATTCATATTCTATGCTTTGTATACTATCTCAATATTTGGAGCAGGTCCACCCAACCCCCAACTGAAATTTTGGAATATATAAATTTAATTAATTATATATAATTTATATCACCGATATAGACAACTTATGTGACACACATTTCTAACTCTTTTGCACAAAGTCTAACACGTCTACACATTCTTGAACAAAGAAAGCAACATGGTATGGGCCTAGATAAATAGAAGGGTCTCCTATCACCTTAGCTTCTCGTGAAAATATTTAAATTTAAATATGTGATGTACCATTGGGTTAAGTATCATTGTCCTAATTGGAGGATAGGTGCGTAGTGTGTACGTGATTAAGGATTTCAACCTGCCTTTCATAATTAAATATGGGTGTTTAGGGTGTGATTTGGATGGATTTTATAGTAAAACTTAGTTGGGTTTAATTTGGAGGACCCTTTTAAAAAAATTTATCCGATTTAATTAAATGTGATTTATATTAGATTAATTTTAGTTGACTTAATTTACAATTATAAAGAAATCTTTTAAATATTAATATTATAAAAATCACAGTAAAATCATAAATTTTGATATAAAATATAACATAACTATCAATAAAAAAAACATATAATATATAAAATAATAACATTATAGAATAATAATGAATGATTAGATTTAAAATGTATGATATAGTAAAAGAGAGACTTTAAATTAAATCAATTAAATATTAGAATCAACAAATAATAAATTAATACAATATCTTCTATTGATAAAAATGAATAAGTATCAAAGTTAATTTTTATATATTATTTGATTTAGTTTTAAGAAAATAATTTGAAAATTTGATCGGATTCGAGCTATTTTTTCATAAAATTCAATGATATATACAACAATATTTAATATAATTTTTATTTGAATTTAATATCCTATAATTAAATATTTGGATTGCATGCAGTAAAAACCTATATGTATTAAGTATATTTATAGACGTTTGATAAATATTAAATAATTTAAATTTAATATTCAATAATAATCAAACAATTATTTATGTATTAACTATAGCGTCTGCATACAGTTCTTACTCTATACAATTTAAATTTAACGATTAATTAATTTCAATTGCATAATTAATTACTATTTTTTATGAGTGGATAGATAAAGATGTTTAATGAGCAATCTACACATAAAAATGAATTGTAATTGGGAGGTGAAGAAGATAGGGAAGGTGGGGAAGGGAGGTTTAAGTTTTGACCCCACATAAAATTGATGTGTGATTCTATGTAAAAAGGGAACAAAAGCTATGAAAGTGGGTTAGTTTATTCACACGTCTTTGTCTTAAAAGGGAGACATGGTGCACTATGGCATAGTGTTTGTTGGGTTTGCTTTTTGCCTTAGACAATCAATAATTTTACTATTATTTACTCATATTATAGGGTGTGTTTGATTGGTTGATATTTTTATGATGATCTACTTAAAGGCATTTCAAAGCTTGAAAAAAGTTGGGGATTCCAATGTGTTATGCACCACTTAACAAAAATAACCAAAACAAATTTATAAAAAATTAAATAAAAATATATTTTAAAATAATATTATTTTTATGTATGTGTCTAAATTTTGTTACCATTTTAAATATTTTTCTTTCATAAGATGTACCATTTGACAAATCACAATTATCTCTACAAAGACACCAATTTTAAACATAGTTTACCATTTTTTAATTAGTCTATATATAATATAATTTAGACTTTTGAAATTAATCATATATTCCTACGTTACACCATCACCATCATATATCAATTGAACCTGACATTATACAAAGGGTCCCACACACATTCATCAATGTGGATGCACTAAAAAAATATTATGCCAAATTGATTTAAAACAACCGTCCTTCTCCATTGCAAGTTACTATCAACAATGTAACTGTTCATTATTATATTCCTAGGTGTTCTTTGCCTTTATTTATGTTTAGACTATGTTTATTTTATTTTTATCGAGCAAAAAGACTATGTTTATTTAAATATTGAACTTGAGCCAAATGTTCAATCATGCTTAGGGTCAAATCATGCTTAGTTTTCTTAAATGAGTAACCCATATAAACAATTTGAAAATGACAAAAAAATAGGTTTTAAAATTAGAACAATGTGGCATTGTTATGTGCCATTTTGGCGTTCCAAGATGGCTCAAGATGCTATAAATAGACGCCTTAATAATGGTTCCAATCGTTGAAAAAAAAAGAAAATCAAGAACCTTTCAAATTTCATCAATTGTATGTGTCTAGTGTTGGAATAATTGTCTACATATTTAAAATAAAATAAAATATTTGAAGGTGAGGATATTATTCATAATGTATGTGACTCAACCACTTGAATATAAGAATATATAAATAAAATATTAATTTGTTTAAAATTTTAAAAAAAGATTTTGGTTTTGTATTTAAAAAATAATTTTTAATTAATTTAAAAATAGTATAAGTTATTCTAATTCATATGTTATTGATTGAAAAAATAATTTTTAAATATTTAATACTTAAATATTAATTATTATAAATTTAATATGATAAAAAATTATATTTATTTAAAAAAGATATATTTTAAAAATGATTTTTATGAAGAGTTTCTCACAATAATTTTATTTAATTATTTTTTAAAATTTAATATTTAAAAAATATAGTAAACAAATAAATGAAATACTTAAAAATGATATTTTAAGATAATTATTCAAACTGATTTTCATTTAAAACTTTATTTTTAAAACTATTTTAAAAAATTTTATAATAAAAAGATAAAATAATATAAAAATCATTTTAAAAATAGGTTAATAAATTAGTTTTTCGAATTATAAGTGTTAGTCTAATTAACCTCTAAATTTTCTAATTAGCAAATACAATTTTTGAAATTATAAAATAGTAATTAAATAGTCTATATTTAAACATTTTGTCATTAGAGATTTTGATATGACCTTTTTCGATGAAATTTAAATCTTTTACCGATTAATTTGTTCATAATTGGTCCATACACAATTACAATTTACTCACAAATTTAATCTTTAAATAACAAAAATTAATGACAATTTATTCTTAAAGAAATGACAATTAATATAGAATTAGATAGCCACATATTCAATTACAATATCACATCAAATATTACTTTATAATTTCAAAAGCAAATTTATAAATTCATAAATTAATTTCACTAATACTATATAATTTTGAAGTCCAATTTCATATTCACTAAAAAAATCATGAACAAACGAATAATTTGTTCAAAATACTCTATTATATATACATGGTAGCTTGTAGGCTAATATTGGTAGTATCATATAGTTCCAAAATGAATGCACGAAATCAAATTTTAATGTAACAATTTAGGCACTCCTTTTCTAAGCAATTAGAGACAAGCAAATGACATAGTAAGACAAGGACCTTGAATTTCAAAGTACAATAGTTGGGAAAATCCCAATAAAAAAAATGTAGGGGAAAATGAGATGTATCTAACAAAATAAGATTCTTAATGGGCAAACAAATTCAAACACGGCAAATAGATGGAAAATAGAAAATTTATCGATCATACATTTGGGGATATCAATTGTTGAATAAATGAATAATTAGTCCAAAAAATTAATGTTATCTAAGCATAGGTAATGAAGTGACCCCAATTGAATGGCTCCACACTTTATTATTATTATTATTATTATTATTGATTATTATTATTATTATTATTATTATTATTATTATATAATTTTTTAGGGAATTATTAATAATTATTATTGAAAAAGGAAAATTAGTCAATTTCATGAAGTATGATCCACATAGAGGTGGGTGGTATAGACAATTTCAAAAAGAGGGAAAAATTAATGATATATGGGTTGTCAAATGAATTATATTAAAACAAAATAAAAATAAATAAAAATTATTTTGAAAATGAATAAAACAATTCAATTATTAAGATGTGCTCAGATGCAGGCCATGAATTACTTAAGAAATATGGACAATCTTTCTGCATCACAGATCATGTCCACTAGTGTCTGAATTCTAAGCCTGCAAATGCAACTAATGCAATAAATATTTTATAAGATAAAAAATTACACATTATTTATAGTAAAAAGCATGCCCAAAGCGAATCACTTCTTGAGATTAGGTAAATTGTTCACTAACTTTTGGCCTAGATAGATTCCTAGGTAAAACATCCTTTCTAATTCTATATTATTTTAATTTGTCTCTTAGTATTTTTTTATAATTATTCAGGTGGTAAGTCCAACTCTGCTAGACGTGATTAATTAATTTGGCCATAAATGTCAGTACTTTTAATTTAAATATACACGTACTCGTATTTAAAAGGATATAAAATACTCAATTTCTTTGTGCAAATGCAAGTACATAATAAATTTGAATAAATAAAATCACATTTGAATATATTATCATTAATACTCAAAGAAATTGAGAAGTGAATCAAACCTGCTCAAAAATTGATTCTGATTCCAGTTGAGATTATTTCACTTAATTATATATTTATAATATCACTTAATTATATATTATAATTATCACAAAAATTTGATTAACAATATTATTATGATATAACAATAAAACTACTAAAGGATGAACAAGTTCTATACCATATTAATCAAAATAGAAATGGATTATTTACACATGCAGAATTTAATAAATAACTTTGTGGCATTGAAGTCCTATTCGAATTTGGACAATTCTTTGGAGGTTAGCTCATATTTTCTTTTTACGAATAAGTGAGAGTTTATTACCACATACGTGTCATAGGTGTTAATCTATACTTAAAACCATTAGTTCTATTATGGCATATGTTTTAGAATTGCGAGAATTGCTTAGTAATTCTAAAACTAGTTGATCACAAAAGATAATGGTCAAGGTTTTTTAGCCTCCACATAAATAATTGAAACTAGTTGATCACAAAAGAGCCATTAGTTACGATTTTTAGCCTCCACTTAAATGATCGACATAAATGGAACATCTTTACAAACAACATTAGAGCAAAATAAAACTAATTTGTCTATTTTCTTTGAGATTGCTATTTAAGCCATCGGAAAAGACTTTAACAAATTGTATTTCTTTATAGATATTGAATTTGACCACCTTCATCTTAATACTTTGACTACAATTAATTTGACATATTAGATTAAAAAGGAAATCAACTATCTTTCAACATTTGGAATGAGAGAATCAATGCTTAGGCAAAGTATTCATATGATTAAGCCTCCTCATATGTTTATGTAAAGTAATATTGATAGTTCATATATTTGCGAACATTCACCTTGCGGTGGCTTTATTAGAAATCAAACAAGCCTATTTTGTAAAATATTCTTAAATATAATTTTGGAGTTGGAAATACTTTATTTACATAACTTCAGTGCACTCTTTTTGTATCAAAATGGATAGAGATGTAAGTCACGCATATTATTTAGAAATTGAATCTTTGTAAGTTGTCACTATAATTCAAATATGGTACACTCATATTTATTTTCAATCTCTTCTCAATCCCTTTACTTATAAATAAAAAGATAAAATAAAGAGGAGATTAAAGAATTAAGTAGGTGATTAGTAATTATAAAATATTAAAAGAGTGGGAATCAGATTCACGTGTTTTTGAGAGCTGCCGGTCACAAAGGGACAGATGGTCATAATCCAGTAGGGCCCACATAGGGCCAAAAAAGATCCCATCCTAACAAGAAAAAAAATCTGTCCATTATTTTGTGTGTTGTCCTTGTTAGGACTATACAGTAGTAAATGCTACCTTTGGCATTTGTACCCTGACCTAGGTGGGGTCCACATGAAGGGGTTGTGGTTTGTTGTGTCCCCAAACTGCATCAATAAAAAAACATCATATTTGTGTATGCGTACATAAATCAATTTTGGCCTATGTAAGCAGTGAAATTGAGTGGGACTGTGGTGGTGACTGGTCGATTCATTTGGAAAATTTGCTTTGCACAATGAACATGAAACAAACAAACCTCAACTACTGCTACTACTAGTCTACTAGTGCTGTGCTACCTAAACCTACTTACTTTTCCAATGGATTCGAACACCTAATTTATTTTATACTATTTCTCTGTTCGATGAATGTGACCATAGATACCTGATTCCAATGTCATCATTTATTTTTAATAATTTCAATCCATCTTTGCCTAGCCAAATATTCACTATACTATTATACCCTTTTTAATTACTCATTTAAAAACTTCAAAATTTTAGTTATTTTTTGAACTTCTTTTCTTTCATGCTTCTTTTCACATTGAGAAAATTTTCAAGTTAACAATAAATAAAAAACAAAATTATTATTAAGATATATTAACGAAACAAAAACTTATTTATTCTTTTACTCAAAACTTAGAGGAATAAGAAAAAAGAGTTTTTCTCTTTCTTTGAGTTAAGATCTATTTATATTTTTAAGGTTTTAATTTTTTGGTTTATTTCAAATTTAGATTTTGGAAGTATAATGTTTGATTCAATTTGTTTTTAGATATAATTTTTTAATATTTTTGTTTTTATTTGATTTTGTAAATAGAACATTAATCATAGAAGGAAGATTTGTAAATTTAGATAATTTCATAAGATAAAAAAATATATAATAAAAAGAGTTCGAAGAAATTGAGTTTTCTTGATTTACGTAAAAAATAGGAAGAAGATAAAATTGAAAATTCTAACAGAACATGATGAATATAACTAAATGTGCATTTTTTTAATGAAACAACAGAAGATAAAAAACTTTACAATTCTACGGACTATAACACAATAGGATAATTATGTTAACAATAATGAAACTTTAAAGGTCTAATTAAAAAAAACTTCAAAAATCTATGTAGATTTAGATCTACTTAAAACCACACGTTGTAATTTAAATTTATCGTTAAGAGTAATTTACAAAATGTCATTGCACATCAATAGCATGTTATCTTATTTTTGATAGGACATTAATGACATGTTTGGTTAAATATAATATTGGCAACTAAAATTATTATTTTTTACTTGTAGGACATCCAAATTGATCTTTAAAAATATGAATATCAATGAGTAACGATTGTTTTATTATTTACAGTACACAACATCATAAATACACAAATAAATGTTAGGAAAGAGAATATATGGCACAAAGGAAGAGTAAAAGTCACTAACATTCAATTTCATATTATTTTGCAATTTCAAATGTTATGTATTTTTTCTCTATCATAATATACCAATAATACATTTAACGGACACATTATTATCGTTTATAAAGGTAAATAAAAAATGAATTTGATAAATATTTTACACACTCAATACTATATTAGAATATTATATTCTTAAATACTAATTTAAAAATGTCTTACAAAGTCAGATATTATTTTGGATGTTATATTATACTTTAATATACATGTCATTGATGATAACTATGTTTGTATATAGTCCATCATAGAAAACAGATTAATGAACATTTTTCAAGGTGACAAAGAAATTAAAATATTTCATACTTTTAGAGATTAAATTTGAATATTACTCTACAATATCATGTACTAATTTGATGATTATTTGTAAGACATAAACTATTTTATGTTTTAAAATTGTTTAATCGTATCATATTAATAAATTTATTTGTTTGGATAAGTACTTCAAATTAATATTACATGTACATCATTACCCTTTTAACACATTTATTACAAATACATAAGTGTCTATCACCTTATGACACTTGGCAAGAACAAGATATTACCTTATTACATATACAATGACCTCATTTTTACAGCATGACTCAATTTACAAACTATATAATGAGGGATGGACACTATTAATTGGTACGAAAGTTGTTCATTCATATATAAAAAAATTAGGATTCAATAAGGAATTATTTGAGGATGTATAAGTTTTATGTAGATGAATGCATTGCAGATTTTCTATTGATTTTTAGAGCCATAATTATAGATTAGGATAATTGGTATAATGTTATGTGTTAAAAATGGTAACAATAATAAAAAGAAGTGAATTAAAGGACCGATTAGAGACAAATAAAAAATGAAACACTACAAAAAGTTGATAATTACAGCGGCTATAGTTGCATACTTACTTTGGCTTAAGTCATGAATACTTACCTTCTTAGTGATCTCTTACATCTTTTTCAAGATTTATCTAATAATCGTATTTCATTGGTAAAATATAGTTATTTTAAAAAAATTGTGAATAGTTTATTCATACAATTGATCACATAAATAAATTTGTAATTGGTATTTTCAATTCAATGTTCTTTCATCAGCAAATGTTATGTGCCTAATTTTCAAAGGTAATTAACTTTAAAAATATATTGAATTTCATCATCTAAAATGCTTGAATCATTTTTCATAATATAAAAATCAATTGAAATTTCGCTGTCCTTTTTTTTTTATTGAGCCGATTAGTTCCGGGCCATTATCATTCAATGGAAGAACATTATCCATCCATCTTATATCCATAATATATTTAGAAGTTGTTTCAATATTATGTCATGTAGTTGGAAGTTTCAACATCTTGATATTTATAAGTTTTGTTGCTTCTGCTTATTAAAAATACAGTAGTAGGCTCCCCTAATTCTTGATATATAGACAGATGCAAATTAATATTAATATAAAAGAATAATTTTTGTGATGATAATTGAAAGATCATTACAAAGTATAATTTTTTTTTTAAAGTAACTGTCGCACGATTATTTTTTCATAAACTAAAAAAT
>PGWS01004804.1:0-11928 GCA_002896235.1 Cicer reticulatum
TATATGGGGTACAATTTGGAACCAAATTAATTTGACCCAAAACAACAACATTTGAATTATATTTAACTTCCAATACACCACCTTAATTCAAATGCTCCACATTCTTCATGCCTAGCTTCATCACAAGTTTGTTGAAAACCTCATTTGTAACGCCTTTCGTCAACAAATCTGCAACTTGTTCTTCGCTTTTGCAATACCCCAAACGTAACTGTCCGGAACTCACTAGTTCCCTCAAATAATGAAATCTCATCTCAATATGTTTGCTCCTCCCATGTGCTATGGGATTCTTAACAAGGTTGATGGCTGAAACATTGTCCATCAACAGCAAAACAGCTCCTCTCGTGTTGCTGTCCAGCTCACGCAGCAGGTTCACTAGCCACACCGCTTGGCATGCACATAACGAAGCTGCGATATACTCCGCCACGCAAGAAGAGAGAGCAACCACCGGCTCCTTTTTAGAACACCAAGAGATTGGTGCCCCTCTGAACATAAAAACATAACCGGCCCGTTGATTCCGATCGTCCTTATCTCCGCACCAATTGGAGTCGGTTGTATTCGAGTAATTTCGCAACTTTTGCCCATGTATTTGGCAGGGAAATAAAGTTCCACAGTCAAGAGTACCTTTCACACACCGAATACCACTTTTTACCTTTATTATAATCGGTAAAACTTCAACCAAACATCCATGTATTGTTCCTTTCAATTGATTCCAGCTCTTCCTTCATAGCACACCCTCTTTAGATCGCTTAATGCCTCCTCCGTATTCACCGGTTCGGATTCGGCACATTAGAGACGAAATGAATAAGATCACTCTCATTGGTTGATCACGCCTATCTCTGGAACAACTTCCATCATCACAGAGTCTATTGAGGCAATCCTACTATCGCCTATGTTGATCGATCTACATGATCACCTGTTATCGGTTCACTAGAATGGTTGTTGATTACTGCAACTTCAGCAGGTTGAAACTATTAACTGATTAATCTCCATGCAGCAAATCGATAGGAATAATTGATTTCCAGCTCGCTAAAGTGCTCAGGATGTTGATTTTCCTGCTGACAATCGATTGGTAAATCGATTTCCACCTCTCCAGAAGCAAAACTATGATTTTTCTGCAGAAAATCGATTGGCAAATCAATTTCCAGCTCTCCAGAGGCTCCAGGATGTTGATTTTCCTGCTGACAATCGATTGGTGAATCGATTGGCACTTCTCCAGTAGCTCCAGGATGTCGATTTTTGTGGCATAAATCGATTGGTAAATCGATTTCCCAAGCTGATATGGCAGTTTTTCTGCTGTCAAACTGTCGTATCTCATCCACGATCACATCTCGACTAATTACGATCTTCTTGCTACTCACATCAAACAACTTGTAGCCTCCGGTAGGATGATATCCGACAAGCAACATCATTTCACTCTTGTCATCAAGCTTCTTTCGAAGCTGTCCCGGAATATGTCGAAATGCTACCGAACCGAAAACGCGCAAATGACTCAAATTCGGTTCATTGAATCCAGACCATACCTCTTCTGGAGTCACCTTTTCCACAGCTTCTTGTTAGACACCTATTCAACGCATAGGCGCATAGTAAAGCAACAGCATTCCCCAAAGCTCTTTCGGCAAATTCTTCCTTTTCAACATGCTACACACCATGTTCATAATTAGTCCGCATTTTTCTCCTCTCGGCCACATCATTTGCTGAGAGCGTATAGGGTGGTACAACCTCACGCACATGGGATTACACTCATCATCACAATACTTAGCAAATATCTCTCGACAGTAATTCGCCTCCGCCCATCGGTTATTCTGAGAATTTGAGTTAGTGATCGCTTTGCCTGCTCAAACTCAACCATGGATTTAACGATAATCGTGTATGAACACCTCAAACACCATCATCTTTCTCTTGTATGAGATAAATCCATAGCTCCTACTGTAAAATCATCGGATAAATGTAACAAAGATATCGATTTACCTCCATTACGAACTGACTTTGCATTGTCCGCACACATCGAATACACCACCTGAAGCTGATGTTTAGTCCTATGACCTGCATCTTTGCTGAATATTTCTTGTGTTGCTTATCCTTGTCATACACTCTTCACATATCTCATCTGGAATATTTTGATAATAGGAACAGTTACGGTCACCACCTCATACTTTTGCAATCGCGTTGAGATCTGCGAAAATTCAAGTGTTTCAAGACGGTAGTGCACACAAACCATTCATCCGACTTGCCGTTGTAGCCTTAAACACCTATGTTCCATGATTTCCAAGCTCAATCTTGGAAAGTACCTATTGGCAACCATAGGAAGCCCATAAGGATCAAAACCACCGTTTTGGTCCAAAACGCGCAAAACCTTGTTTTCCATGTCCGAATCATGTATTCCTCTCAAGCAATTGGGCCAATACTCAAGAGATTCACTTGATTCCTGGAATGTACAGCACGATCTTTGATCAAGAATGACCACCATCCCTTCTCATGATCAAAACAGTCACCGATATCGTCGGCCTGCTAATGTCGTATCATCCGCGATTTCACTCTACTTCGCGTGGCTTGATTGATCTCACGAACCAATCCTCTTCTTTCGTCATATGTGTCGAACAAACATGAGTCCAAGTCACCACTCATTTCTCCTTGGACTCCATCTCGAACTGTTAACCATTGCGCTTTCTTATCTGAATTCGTTTTATCTGTATTTTTTTTTATTTTTTTTTTTTTCAGATTTCTGCACTGTAATAGTTGTTGTCAAGCACTTCTCTTGTCATAGTTGTTGTCCAGCACCTCTTTAATGCCATAGTTCTCTTCCGTGATCATTACAAGAACCGTGTATCATATCCACGTCTTGTCTAACAACGCTAGCCTCACCGATAATTCTCCTTGGTTTCGCTCTACACTCTCTTGCGAAATGCCCAAGCTTTTTGACAATTGTAACACTTCTTGGTGCTTTTGTCGAACGGCTTGTAGTTGTCTTGACCACCACCTTTGGAACTGCCTTCACATTTCCTTGAATTTGTGACTCTTCTTCATCAAAATTCTGGAAATTTTTCTTTCCTCTAGAAGGCCCATCTCCCTTTCGATTCTTATTCTTCTCGTTGAAACGGGCTTGCAAAGCAACTTCCGTTTTGGCTTTATCGTTCCTCTTTCGTCCATCCTTTGTTCATGAGCTTCCAATGAACTTTGAAGTTCATCTTTCGTCATCGTCTTGAGATCCTTCGATTCCTCAATCGCCACCACCAATATTATTCGAATCTTGGTGTTAAAGAACGCAATACCTTCGACACAAAATTCTGTTCGGAAACGGACTTCACCACACGACTCATTTGATTCCTCAAGCGTGTCACGCGCGTTCACGTAATCGTTAATCGTTTCTGTCTTCCATTTGAAGTAACTCAAACTGCTGCTTATGAGTTTGTAACCTCACCAACCTTCGCCTTATCTGCACTAGCATATGCTTTGTCAAGAATACCCCAAGCTGTCTTCGCCGAGTCGCAATCGCCTACCTTTTCGAAGTTGTCACTATCGACGCAAGAATGGATCAAGAAAAGGGCCTTGTAGTCTTTCTTCTTATCTTCCTTGAATTTCTCTTGTTGGGCTGCTGTCGCCTCTTTACCAAGAGGAGTAATGCCATCGGTAATCATATCAAGAACATCTTGATATCCAAACAAACCTTCATTTGTTTGTGCCATTTGTCATAATTCTTCGAATCAAGATCGGAAGGTTTGTAGGAATTTTGTCATTGGAAACAGACATGATTGCAGCAGAATTGGACCTGAACTTGCTCTTGATGCCAATGTTGGAACACAATCAACAGAATGGAGGGTGAATCAATGGTGAAAAATTGATAATTGAAAATTGTGGTGTTTTAGAAAATGATGGAGAGAAATGAGAGAGATTATTGAAGAGAGTTATTTTCTGTTTTCATTAGTATATCAAAATGACATTTTTTCTTTTCAACAATATACACAAAAGTATTTTATATTAGGGTTACAAATGTAGAACCAAGCAAGTGGCCCAAAGATTTGAATTATTTATGTCACTTCCAATAAAATGTAATGTTAATGGTGCTAATACTAGGGATTGTTTAGGTTCCTATACAATATGTGGGAGATATTTTTCGACATTGTAGTGCAAACATTTTGGCTATTTTGTGGTCAACATAGGGAATTCAACTTCTATTCATGTTGAGTTAATTACATTGGAAAAAAAATTTATATTTATTTTCTCAAAAAATTCAATATTCTTTTTCGAAAAAATTTCGATTTTTTTTTCTGAAAAAGTTGGTTCGAAATTTATTTTAAATTAAAATTTGTTTAAAATATTTAAATTATTTGTATTTATTAATCAATTTTAACCGATTCAGAAATAACTTGATTCAAACTTTGTTTTTTAAACTTAAACTAAACATTAATATGATTTAATTCGATTCAGTTTTTACACTACAAATACTATTTCTTTTATATCATTGGATATTTTATTAACCTGCTACATAGTTGGTTGAGTCTTCTCTAATACAAATTCAAATCCACTTCGATAATGAGATTTTTAGTTCTTGTCCCCCTCTTTCATATAACTTCTTTTATTTTTTGAATAAACTTGTGCAGTGATGCAAATAATTGTTGCAGTTTAAGTTAATCACCTAACTAAAATGTTTTTTTGGAAACCTTAATTGGAATATTAGGATAATAGATGTTTTTGCATTCTATTTTTGTTCAAATAAAATAAAGTAAGTAATATAATTAATAAATATTAGAGTTTATTTTTATAAATTAATAAATAAAATTTACCGTTATTAAAGTGAGAAGTTGATAAAGTAAATATATTATATAATAACCAACTATGATTGGATTATGCATGCACATAATATCAACCATTCATTTGATCGTAAATATTTATTACATACTTTATCATCTAAACGAGTGTTCATAGTAGTCAAATAAACCTATCAATATAAACAATATATATTTATAAAAAACTAATATTATCTTTTTATTATAACTATCGTTAAAATTTTAAGGATATAAATTTCAATAAACTATCTTATAATATAAAAAAATATAACTACCATATAAAAAAATAACTACCAATAATCATCATTTGAAAGAATTCTTTTTGACAAAAAAATTTTTTGAAGGAAAAAGATTTTTACAAGTTATGAATGGTTTTAGAAGTTAAGGAATGATCCATTTCTTTTTTTAAAAACTACATTAGAACATATTTATAAGAAAATAGGTCACATCAAATTTGTTATTAAAAATATGAGATAAATATTTATAATTATATATAATAAAATATATAATAATATTTTTTAATTAATAAATATAAAAAAATCATGAAATAAATTTGCTTACTAATTAGATAAAAATAAAGGACAAATATTAAAATAACACATGATAAATTTTTATAATTGGTACATAAAAATACGCAGGACAAAATATTTATTAATGATAAATATAGAAAATTATAGGACTAAATTTATTATAATATTTATATATATATATTATATATAGACATATTTTCTTAATAAATATTGAAAAAATACAGTAAAATATTTATAAATGATACATAAAAAAATTATGAAATTAAATATTTATAATAATACATAAGAAAAGATGGAATAAATATCCAGAAATGATAAATATTAGAGAAACAATGAAATAAAGATTTTTGTTGTTATATATAAAAATACAAAACAAATATTTATTCATTAAAAATTAAAGAAAATTTTATTTGAATTTAAATGAACACACTTGTAAAATACAAAGAACGCGTACACGTGAGATTACGGATTTGTTGGTCAGTACTAATCGAAGAGACCGTTAGATTCAAACTTGTACTCCCAATTTGAAACCCACAGCAGCCACTAGCACTGGTGACAAGCCGAGCATTTCCCAAATTTCACGCTCCCTTCTCTATCTTGCTGATTCCCCCACTGTAAACCCTAACTGTTCTCCATTGTTCTCTCCGATACTTCTTCGTATTCACGAGCCGCCGCTGTTCTTGCTCGCTCCGTCAGAAGGTACGAATCTTTCCTCTCGTGAATTCTTGATTTCATTTTTGACTCCTATGTCATTCATGAGTAGTTAATGAATTTTATTAGAGATTATATAAGAATCATTAAAAAAAAATCGAAATTTTCACCAATTTACAATTTTATAAGCTTAAAATTATTACAGATGTCTTCTCGGAAACCAGAACCGGCCCCCTCACAGCAACTCCAACGTAAAGCCATTTCTCCAAAATTCATATTTTTCAATTCAAATGCTGAATTATTGAATTATCAGTGCACTGAACGATTGTGTTAATTTTTCCTGATTCAGAAAAAGGTTTGGTGCTGAAGAAGAAGTAGTCAAAGACAAGCGTTCAAGTTATTGGAAATTGCAGCTGAAAAGCTGAGAAACAAGGTGTGGCTGGAGGGCCAGAGCCGCCATTATCGGCGGTTGGTGAACAATACTACCAGTGACTCAGATGGAACCGATTTGACAACATTGAGTTCACAAAGAGGATATAGAGTCATTGCTCAATGAGAAAATGAAAAAGGAGGAATCCATTAATAATAAGGTTTCTCTCATCTTACTCAATTTATCTAATCTATCTTTAATTCTTAAAAAACAATAGGTGTTATATGTTAGATTTATTTTTTTAATTAATCAATATGGATCGACATAATCAATTATTTGGAATTATAAATAAAAATTATGGTCCGTTATTTATTCAACACTAATGTGTGTTGGATTTGTGTTTAAATCGAACCATGATGGATTGGGTCATTCTTATTATGCCACTTATTTGGTGTTTGATGCAGATAAAAGTGGGACCAGATGGTGGATCTTATTAAAGCGGCTTAAGCTTTGTGTTCGTTGGGTGTGTCTATGAAAATGAAAAACTTCAGTCTGCAGTGGAGTCTGCTGTAAGAAGTCTGCAGATTCGTGGTATTTTTCTTTTTCTTTCTTTATTGGTAAATAAAATTGGAAATGTTTGCTTCCAGAAGACCAAAAGCTAAAGCTGAGAGATTTGATTTTTAGCACTAAATATTTGTGACTGATTAGGTGTGCAGCATTTTGTGCTGTGCTTCTTGATGATTAGGAAAAGAACTAAGTGTAAAGCTGATAGTGTGCCACTAGAAGTTGTGAATTTCAGTGAAGTAGTTTACCTACAAAATAGGGAAGTCAACAGTGTGATCTATAGTGACTGTGTAATTATTTGGCACCGTAGAGAGCTGTAAATATTATTTTTATGTTAAAGCTTCGTGAAGGATTAATCGATAATTTTATTTTGCTTCTATCTGTTTGTCATCCCTAAAAAGTATTATCTTTGCTGTCATAACAAAAGAATAATTATTTAAATGATCATGCATTGCTGCTTTATTCTCAGAGATTGAGATGAAAAAATAAGGACTGAGGAAGCTGAATGATACTTATATATCTGATCATGAGGGAGACAATTCTTCCTTAGAAGAGATTAAATGCAAGGGAAAAGTCAAGAAAAGTTTGGTTAAAGTTTGCTGTGCTAATACGTGATTTGAAATATCTGAACGTGATGTTAAATGCTGCCTTACTAATGTCGATGTTGTTGGTGACGTTGAAACTAGGTAGCAATGATGATAATTTGAACCTACAACAGTGCAATAGTAGTCTTCAATCAGACCTCAAATCAGCTAACGAGGCATATAGACGACTTGAAATGGAGAAAGCAATCATTGTTGAGAGCCTTAATGATACAAGAGATCTTAATAAGGAAATTGCAGGATCGGTTGAAATCTCTTAAAGTAAGTGTTTCAATATGGTTCTTTTTGTCCATTTAGTGTTTTTATGGCATTGACATATGAAAATGTTCCAAATCAAGAAAATGTATGTGAATCTCTTGAAAACTTTTTGCTGCTTTGTAAAAAAATAGAAAGGAGTAGCCGAAAAGCTACGCATTGCTAGCTTGCCTTGAAATTCTAATCATTGTGCCAAAACATTGGCATTCTCCTTTTCAAGCACTTTTAATTTCAACTTGTATAGTAATTCTCTTAACAAGTCATGAAGAGGAAATTATTAGGACTTGCAGCCCTAATGAATTTGCTATCATTATTGATAATAATCACTCCCTATTCCCTATTTTCATTGTAAGCCGATTTTTCATATTTCATTGTTCTCTATTTTTTATCTTTGTTTCTAGGATTCAACAAGATGAATCTATAAAGCATAAAGAAACGTTATCAAATGAACTCACATGCCTCCGTGAAGAACTAAAAAATTGTTGGACGATCGTGATCGCGTACAAGGACGATAAATGGCCGTAATTGAAGAACGAGAAAATTACATTAATTTAAAATACGAAACATATTCAAAATTGGATAAATTGGCAATTAAAACGGAGGCTCTTGAGGTTTGTTTTTATTATGTTGCCACCTTTGACAAGATCATTTATTTTTATTATTGTGTGCAATTCTGTGTCAGTAGATTTAATACCAATAGTGCGTTTCCTCTACAGGAAGACTTGTTCCTCTTCAAAAGCGAAAATAATATACTGGAGCAGAAGTTACGTGTTGAAAGGGAGAGTAGAGGTAAGCCAATTGATTTTACTTCTGAATATGGAGTAGCTATTACCATTATTAAAACTTTATTGAAAAATAAATATAATAAAATGGTTTATGGTTGTTTAATACATGTAGATGTTTAGACTGTAGTGCATAATTGATAAGTATAAGTCCAGAATTCACACAAACTTATATTTTTCCTTTTGCTAGATGGCTGTGATTTATCTGATGTTAACAAGAGCATGTCTGAAGAGCATAAAGAATCATACGTGCTACCAAGATCGGTTGGCAGATTAAAGAATTTAAGTAGTACAAGGAGAAAACTAAAGAAAATTGCACCACGTCTTGGTATGTTTGGTTCTTTACTTTTAGATATATCTAAATCTTCTTAATAGCTGTATGACATTATAGGCTAAGGTGTCCATTTATTTGTATTTTTAGGAGCTGAAAGGAATATCCGTGTTGTTTTGTCGTGTGCGACCTTTACTACAGGAGGATCTTTTGAACAAATATGGTTGTTCTTACCCAACGTCATAGATATGCTGACGGGCATTGAGTTAGACAAATGGACAACACATATTTCTTACCCTCACGTCGATCCTATTGTTTCTTACAAGTTTCATGCAATATCATGCTTAGTCAAATATCACGAATTTTCCTTAACGAATAGCAGGGCAGAAGCAAACTTTTTACATTTGACAGGTTGTTTAGTCACGAGGCTTCTCAGCATGACGTTTTCACTGAAATATCCAACTGGTTCAAAGTGCGCTTGATGGGTACAACGGTGATTTCTACAGTGCCTCCTTTCACTTCATAATGTGTCAGCATATTTCTTGTTTCAGATCCTAAAAAGTTTTTTGAGTGTCTTCTCTCTTGTAGCAAAACCTAAATTTTCTGATTATTGAATACGTAATAGTAATTCTTTTTATTTATGTATAAGGCGAGTGATTGTTGATTTATGACGTCATTATGGGATATGTGTGTCTATGGTCTGCATTCTCTTCCTTCAAATACATTAAAAAAACTCCACCTCAACACTTGAAAGACATATTCTTTACGCTGTTTATATTTTCTATGAACTCTGGGCTGATATTTTGTTCAAATAATTACTAAGAGAATCTTATTTGAATGCACCTCTAACTTTCTTGTGTTAGATATTTTGGATGTCACTTTGGACAACAGAGAATTCAATTTATTTCTGAAAAAACCATTTTCCATCCTGAGATGTACATGGAAGTGAGGGGTAGTAGCATTATATTACCATTGCTTACCAGACGCTTAATTTCTTTACACATTCTGTTGACTTTTTTTTTGGTATAAATGTGTGATCTAAGGGAGCCACGGTTTGTGTATGGTAGGTATGCATTTTGCTTATGGGACAAACAGGTCAGGGAAAACCTATCAATGATGGTAGCCTGACGCTCAGACCTAAAAGGGATGATACCACTTTCTAGAGCAGTATTCCAGATAGTCAGTCCCTGAAAGACCAAGGCTGGAATTTCAAAATGCAGTTGGTACTTATACATGTGGATTTTCATGTTGTCACATAATGAAAGGCTGAACCTGAATTCATATCATATTCTAGGCATCAATGTTGGAAATATATATGAGACCATCAAAGATGTTATCATCAAATCGGTTCAAGCGGTTTGACCAGACACGTTGCAGACAATAGTGTTCACGGCAAACAGTACACTATTTAGACATGACAAAAATGGAAACACGCATGTTTGGACCTCACAATTGTCGATGTTTCAGTCCCAATGAGATTTCCTCCCTCTCTGGAAAAGGCTGCCCAAATCAGGTATTGTAAAATGAACTTTGTGGATGAATAAGCATGTTTTCTTCCTTTTCTTCCATAAGGAATTAACAATTTATGACATTATTTCCTTTCAACTGGTCACTTTTTGAAGTGCCGAGATTATTTTCAGATGAATAAACATATTTGATTTGTTAGAGACTCATCTATTAATATATAAAATACAATGTGCCTCTTTTACTTGGTCGCTACCAGAATCTACATATAGCTGGATTTATTTATGAGATGTAGAAAATTAGGAAATAGAAAGTTATCCTTGTTTTCAGGTCAATGCGGTAAGGAACACAGATGAATGAACAATCGTCCAAGAGCCACTTTGTTGTTTACTTTGGTATGTGTGTATAAATGAGGTACATTCTTTCACAATAAGTTTAGCTACTACGTTGTCCTGAATTTCTATTTTATAATGCACCTTTTCTATTTTCAGAACACTGAACAACAAGTACAAGGTGTTTTAACCTGATTGATTTGGCTGGAAGGTGAACGACTTTCAAAGAGTGGTGCCACCTGGGACCGTTTGAAGGAAGCTCAGGTGTCTATTGATTTGCATCGTTGTGATCTGAGCACTTTGTGAATAATTCAAACTTTCTTTAATAAACTAGGTTTATTTTCATTGTTGTAATATTCAGCTATCAATCAAAGTCTCTCTTCTTTGAGCAATGTCATATTTGCTTTAGCAAAGAAAGAAAGTGAAGCATATTCCTTTCAGGGTCATCAAAACTGACACATTTCTCCAGGTATATCTAAACTCATGTAATTATGCTTTATTGATGAATTAATCAGCCTGTTCTTGTTATTATTTTTAAATTATAGTGAAAAAGGTACATCGATACTACTCAAATAATAGTTATCAATGAATAATATTTGATGTAATATTATTGATTGCAGCCATGTCTTGAAAGGGATTCCAAAACATTGATAGTTTGTCAACATCTCACCTGATCAATCTTCAATGATGAGTCACTTTGCCTCTCCGGTTTGCGGCCAGAGTCAATGCTGTGAATTGGGGTTCCACGGTGTTAGACCGAGACATACACGGGTGCTATGTCTCCCGCTTTAGCAAGAACGGAAAAGTATTAATTTGGCTGTCTGTAAATTAGTTGTGTAAATGTGACCTAAAGACATTCACATTTTGACTCTTTAAAAACCTCAAAGGTTCTCATGATAATTTGTACCATTATTATCTATTTATTTAGCATAGCAGCTTGTTGATTCTTCATATAATTCATCATTTGGTGAATCTCTTCCAATTAAGTTGTTTGTAGAATGTTAACAAATAACACTTTTATTTGGGGAAGGAGGTTGGGTCTGAACTCTTTTACTCGTGAAAGGAATCTGTTACACACTAGGTGTAAGTCAAATGGGTTACGCCAAATTTCAACATAAAGTAAACTTAATTTCATGACAGATAGTAACTTAATTGATAGATATTAAATTGTCTTTTTTATCCTTTGTTATTTTAAAGTTGTAAACTTATATCACTAACAAAATACCAAATCCTCAATTTTAGATTTAAATTCTAAATTAAATTTTATGGTACCCAAGTTGATCTTTGATTGGAAGAAATAACAATTCTTAATAGAATTTAATA
>PGWS01004810.1:0-10394 GCA_002896235.1 Cicer reticulatum
TTTTTTTTTTTTTATGATAGGATGAATTTTTATTAATAAGTAGCATATTAATAATAGTTAGTCAACTTTGAAAGGTGGATCCACAAAAATAAAAAATCTAAATAAAAGCATCATGAATATGAGAATGTAGATGAGCAACATCTTAGTAGTAAAATTATTTGTTAGAGCAATAGAGAAATTAAGACCTGGGTTATTAAGTAGATTACGTGAAGAAATAGATTGGAAGATTGTAAGTGCAGGACATTAGTGCAAAAGAGGAAGGAGAACAATGTGGAAGGAATGCTCATATGTTGTTTTGTCAGACACACTTTCATGTTGTAGCTTAAAAATGAAAACAACAATCTTGCAAATGCTCTCAAGGTTATTTTTGCTGTATCACAAGTAAATCACAAACGTCATTTGCTCATCTTTTTGTCCTTGTGTTTTGTTTCCAGTGTCCTGCAGTGACTCTAAAATAGCAAATTAGAATTACTAGTGAATAATATAGTAAAGTGAATACTTTTTACAAACTTAGTCTAGTCTAATGAAATATTATAAGGTCAAGTATGATTGTATTATTTCATATGATGAGTTTTTTTTATGTTCGCTTCGACCTACTGTTTTTGAGGAAATAGAATTATATGTGAAAATTAGATTTTAATAAATGAATGGTTCTTATTTTAGATATAATGTTGTATATTTGAAATGTTTGATATAATATATCAATCTATTTAAAAATACTTATTTCAAATTAACTTTTTCAGAAATTAAGTACTTTAACTTATCCTTAGATTAAATACGACCCAATATATAATCTAAAAAGAAATTTATCTATGAGATTAATCCTTACATGTTTAATTATCTAATATAGTATGACATTATCTACTCCATTTGAACAATGCATTCAAATAATCAAAAATTACTATATGTACATCCCGCAATATTTAAGTTATATATAAGTTTAACGAATCGTATATCTAAAACACATTAGAAATTTTATAACAATATAATATCTATTAGATTTATTTAAATAGTATAGTCAATTAAACTAAAATGGTTTTTATATTAAAATACTAGTCACAGTCCAAGCTTCACTAGGACTAGGCTACAACATGTTTAACATTGGTTGAGATTCTCTATCTTTACATCATCTATTTTGTGTGACTTTTTATCTATCTTTTAATCAATAATTCTCTTTTATCTAAATAATTTTTAACAATTTATTTTAATTACTAATTTTATTCCAAAACACACTAAAATCACAAAAAAAAAAAAAAAAATAGATAATCCATTTTGGTTTAGCATAGCATCAAGATGGTTGAGGTAAATATCTAAAGGTGTAGATATCACTAGAAGAAAACACACACCTAACTGAACAGTGATAATAAATACTCTGAATGTTGTAGAAACGTTGGACTTATATTTCAACATTTGGAAGACAGACATTTTCACCAAAGTAGCAAGAAAACGACGTTACTTCGAGGAAGACTAAAAAAATGTGAGATATATTGAGCTACAATTATTCCAATTGCATTTTTGTCATTGGAGCTTTAACTACATGGCAATTTTGGTTGCTCAAAATAAAGCAGCATTGTTAAGTAAGAAATCTAGCGGAATGGCTGGCTATCATTACAAAATAACTTTTCATATGTGTGTTATTTGAAGGTTGCTAATTATTTTATTGTAACAAAATATTCATTATACACACTCATCATGGGTGATGAATTTCAGAATAGTGGTTCACAACAATTCAACCTCTTAATACATTTGTGAGAATTTTGTTTCTATGACTATAGGTAATTAAAGTCAATAAAAAAAAACATTAATATAAGTTACAAATTATTTACAATACATGTTATATTTGAATCAATCATCATCAACATATTCTTGTTTGCGATATCTCAATTATTCACAAACCATAATTCCCGTAAAAGAAAATAAAAAATTATAAAGGATGAATTGACAAAATTAATAAGCGCAGAGATCCAAGAATCCTAGTAGTAAAAGAAAAACAAGAAACATAATATGGTATAGTGTATAATTTCCAGGGTATTTAATTTAATGACTGTTGATTATGCTTTAAATGCCATTCAGATCTTGCTCTAACAACATCTCTTTTATCCTCTTGTAGACGAAGCAAGTGTGTGTATTGAAGATCAGGTTTTCTATTGATAGAATTGTTATCGGATTCACCAATTACTCTTTCTGTTGGACATGTCATTGATTCCAAAGTATTTGATTGTGTACATTCACGCCTAAACTCTAATGTCATGCTTGTCATGTTATAATCTTCTAGTACTTTTATTGGCACACTCTGCAAAACAAAACAAATACTAACATTACTACTTTTTACTTAACAAAATTAATCATCAATAATATATAATTCTATGTCATCTTGCACAAATTTTATTAACATTAGCCCTGCTATTTCTGACACACATCATTGCATTGTTATGCCATTAATTATACATCTAAAAATTAGTTACACTAGTTAGTTATATCGATTAGAAGTAAGTTGTTTTCTTAAGCCTCATAAGTTGTTTTCATAAGCCTCATTGTATACTTGATGTAATCAACATTTTCATTATCGGTACAGTTTATATTTTACTTTTATCCAGAATAGTAATATCATTCGATTCGAGTACGTACCTCTAGAAGCCATCCGATGTATTTCACATTGTTTACATGCTGATTAACATCCATGTCATTCCACCTTGGCTGTATTGTATGAAGAAGAAGCCATCAATACAGTCATCTAAGTTAAGGTAGTGTTTGGAACATAAGCTGAAAAAAAGTTACAAACTTACGGCTAAACCAGATCTTGTTGTTTCAGCAGTGTCATCAGTGAGTTTTTCTATCTTTTCACAGTCTGTTTCTTCTCTAGCTACGGCAATCCTATGAATGTAAAAAGGAGAAAGCTCTCTTCTAACTTCTTTCAGGTATCTTTGATAGTCTTCTTGTTTCTCTATTCATTATCACCCATGTGCTGCATCAAGGTACTTTTCTTTAATATATTGGAAATCTAAATCTTTATGTCAGTTTCTAAAGCTTAAAAACTAGAACATAGATAAAGACACGCGCTATATTCAATTAACATGTCACGTCATAATATTAACAACATAAATTAAAGACGAACTATTATGACGGAATATTCCACCTTGTTGCTTTAGTTATGATCTCTTTGGTACAGCGATCCCTAATAATCCAATCTCTTCGCATTCCATTCTTTCCTGCTGCATCCACCCAAGTATCAATTTCAATTTCTTCTCCCCTGTCACATTTTATATATATTTTTTCTTTAATACATGGCTTGATACATAAGCATTTTGTAGAATTAATGATGCAATGCAGGGTATTTACCATTTGTTGTATCTCTGCACTTGAACCTGAATACGAGTAACAACCCAAATGAGTTTCCTTAGACTCATCTCACGTGTAGCTCCAAAGCCATCTCCTCCTATCCCAGAGCTTGTAACATGATTTAGAGCTGTTTCCTGGAAAATTATTTTCAATTCTTTAGTTTCCTGGGTCATTCCATGATTTATTTATCAAAACCATAAGCATATTTCAATGCTATGCTGATGCTGAAATGAGTTTTTAACGAATGATAGTAAAATTGTGAAGCTAACCTGAAGAAAATTCATGAGTGTCTCCATGGTGGCAGTTCTATCAGGTCCAATTTCATAGGACCTAATAACAAAAATCTGTCTAAAAACAAATCTCCCTTCCACAAACTTTCCATTTGTAACAAGAGCAATATCTTGTGTATTTTCATTTGGTAACTTTCTTGATGCAAGAGGAGACTCTGCCACTTGTAAACCATTCACCTTAGTAATTCCATTAATTGTGTCCACTTTATGAGAAGTATTACCATTACAACTTGTAATCAATCTTCTTTTGTTGTTCAATGTGTTATTTTTTTGTGGAGAATAAAAACTCACCCTCAAAACCTTCCCTTTGCTCATCAAATTTTCCTTCTTTGTTGCAACGTGAAGATTCCAATTCCCATGAAATTGGTGTAAGCCAATGTTGTTGATTGAGCCCATTTGAAAATTACGAACAACTCGGAATTCACAATGAAATTAATTAATTAAAGCCCCTATAGGTAGAGAACTCAACAATTAGTAAAATGAAAAAAGTAAATGTTACATATAAATCTAGCTCATGTTTCTTGTGTGAATGTGGAAATGAAATGATTATGTATTTAATTATTTATCTTTTTTCCCTTTCAATATGTGTGTTGAAATAATATTGTAGGTGTAACAACAAATTGAATAATTTAGAAGAGGTAGCTTAATTAAGATAGGAAAAAAGAGGAGGAGATTTTGTCTTCATAACATAGTAATGCCTAAAATCACACAAACAATGTGAGAAAAATACAATCGGATTCTTAGCCCACCACTTCATTCATGAGGGGGAAAATAAAAGTATGAGGATTGATCGTACGTTAACTTGTCACGCAAAAAATAGAAGATGTGAGAGGTGTTGCTTTTGTGTGATATTAGAGATGTTATTAGTTTAGAAATTTTTGGCCTAAATACTGGTGTGTGCTGCTATCTTAATGTCCTTGAGAATAGTAGTAGTAGTTTGGAAATACGAGACAAAATCAAAGCCTTTTTACGCTTTCTTCCACGTCAAAAGCTATATCGTCGTGAGAAAAATATTTTTACCTAATAAAAATTATAAAATTTTCACACGCTTTGGTGGTGTGTATATATATATAAGAGAAAAGAGGAGAGTGGTATATTTCGGTGATGTAATAATAAAATGAAAATAATAATAATAATAATAATATTGTATTATTAGTGTAAAATATCTATGGACTACAAACTTTTTGTTGATAACTATGTTTTTTATCTATAAAACCTCGGATTTAAAATCTAAATCTTAATTGTATTTTTTGCTTCTTTATATTTATCAATTATATAATTAGTTACAATTTGAGTGTGTTTTTCAGATTTTTTTAACTAAAATAAATAATTTAATATATTTTAAATAAGTGACGTACAATTTTATGAATATAGAATTATTTAAATGTATTAATTATTTATATGTCATAAATAAATCACAAAATGAATTTATTTTTTTATTAAGATTAATTTAAAAAAAATTATTTCAATTTAATTAAGTGTTAATCATTATATATTTTCGTATTTATATGTCATATTATTTAAATTATTTTAAATAGATTTTGACTTTATTTATGAATTTCTCATAAATTTAAGATTCGTAAATAATAAGTTTAATTTCACCTATAACATTTTTTCGTGTGAGCGATAATTATATGAGTACCCATTAGCCACGGTAATATCATGAATAAATTAAACCATAACACTTTTATGTGTACGTCCAACTAGAAAGAAAGAAAGAAAAAATAAAGACAAATGTATGTTTCGTTTCATCCCAAAATAACACTCTAAGTGCTTCATCGCCAAAAACATATTAATTATTTGCTTTCATCTAAAAATAAAATTTCTATAATTATATCTTCCGAAAAATCAAAGACCGCTCTCATTCTAAAATCATCTATCTCGATAAATTGATTAATACACAAAGATCAAATTATATATCACACCCTAAATACACTCTAATTATAATCACTTACTTCATCATGGTACCACTTAATTCTCTAAGTGTTATCGTCCCAAAGTTTTATTTTTTTTTTAGAAAGAGAAATTTTTTTAGCATAATGAAAGGAAAAAAATATCATTCCAAAAAAATTTAATTCCAAGTTTATATGGCTTTTGCTAAAAAAAAGTTTTTAGGGTTTTTTATCAACAAAGGTGAGCCATGAGAACAACTACTAATTAATAAAGACGCGTTTCATTCAATTATGACATTGTACATACTTGAACATAGGTTCTTGTCCTGAGAATATCAGTACCCTTCACACTTGGCCTTAAAAATTCAAAAATATGTATAAAATAAATTTTATTTTTACTTATGATTGAAAAATAAAATTAATTCATTACTTCTTAATGTATCTAAAATTAAAAGAACTAAATAATTTAGAGACAAAAATATACTTAAAAAATAATCTTATTTGATATTTACACTAGTTGAAAACTGATGAATATTAAAAAATATTTCGGTAGCAATAACTATTTTCTTTGTTATATTATTTTATCATATATTAGAATCTCGTGAAGAAAATAAAAAGCTTTGGGAGACGAGGAAGTGCAGCTAAAAAAGCAAAAAACAGCAGCCCAATCCTTATTGGGCTATTATTGAGAATCTGTGAGTGATCATCGATTGAAAGTAGTACTATTCCTATTAGCGATTCATATTTATAAATATTTATTTTAAATATTGATTTTTTTAAATTTTAATGATACGTTTTTTATTTAACTCATTTGATCTATGTTTTTATAATAATAGTTATTTATTATGAATTTACTGACATTCATTACATAATAAAATAATTATTTTTTAATTTATTTATATGAAGTTTGTTAATGTATATAAATGATGAAATAATTTTTATTTTGAGAGAAAAGATGGTGGAGAGCGGACCCACTATGTTATGAAATTTAAAGCGCAATTATAAAAAGAAAAAACTAAAAGTTTATAATAAATTATTATTTTATTTAATAATTAAAAAAATTATTTGATGAATTATGACATTTTAAATTTATTACTTTATTATTTTTTTTGAAATGAATAAACTGTTCTACAAAAATGTTAAAAATTAAATGTAGCAGATTTATGATTATATAAGTCAAAACATGTCAATATTAAATTAAATAAAAAAATATGATCAAAATAAAAAACAATTTGTTTCGTTGTATTGACAACAAATTTTTGATTAAAATTCTTTATATGATATTATTAAAAGACATTTTTAATAAAAAATAATGTCTTTAGTATCCTAAGATATTATTTCGTGAGAAAGAGTATATCTAATATCAAAAAAATGTTTCTATACTATCTTAGTCATAGATAGACTTGTTGTGTATAGTTTAAATTGTTCGGAGGTCTTTTTCTTTACGGGTATAAATATTTGATATAACATAATATTGGGCCATATAGTGTATAAAAAATTAATAAAAATTGTATTTTTGATTAGCCTAAGCACTTGGCCGGGTCGGAAAAGGTGTTAGGATTCAGCAGGTCGCTATCAATCATGATGAGATTGGGATTTGAGGAAGCACATTAATCGCCACGTATTGTTAATTCAACGTGGCTTGTGCTCTGTGCAGGGAAGCAAAGAACCTATAAAAATGGGACCTAACCATTGTATTAAACTAAACAAAAAGGAGTTAAGATAACTTTGTTATGTGGACGGTGCTAAATTAAACATGACACGTCCAAGGCAGAATTCGATACCTACTCCTCTTTGCCACGTGTCCTTAGCCATGGACCCTTCTATTCTGGTAACATTTCAGAATTCCACTTTCATACGCCAATACCTTCTTTGGTAGTTAAAGCCAACCACCCCAACCTGAACATCACTTTAACTCTTAACCGTTTTCTCTCTTTCTTTTTCTTCCTCTTAAACTAAATCGTCTCTGCTTCTAGCTAATTAAATCATATCAAATCAAATAATTCGCCACACACATATGACTAAGTTGTGGACTTTGATCACCCAACTTCATTCCCTTGCTGGGTAGTATGCACTTCTATTCTATGTTATTTTTTATATTATTAATTTAACTCCCATAATTAATCAATTTATATTTTGAATTTATTTGCAGCGGTGTTGACGTTATTGTACCCTTTGTAAGTGGAACAACTCGAACCCTTTAAACAAAATGAAATTATAAAAGTAATTAATTTATGTTATTAAAATATAGGTATGCATCGGTGGTAGCGATAGAGAGTCCATCGAGTCGGATGATGAGCAGTGGCTAGCTTATTGGATAATCTATTCCTTCCTCACCTTGGGGAAATGCTTCTTCTAACCTGCTTTAGAGTGGTTAGTGTTAATTTTAAAAATAGTATAAGTCACTTATAATTAATTGATTTAAAATATGAAATGGAAATTTGTAGGGTACCATTTGGTACGATGTGAAACTATTGGTGGCGGCATGGTTGTGTTGCCGCAGTTTAAAGGAGCTGCTTACTTGTATGAGAGGTTTGTGAGAGAGCATATAAGGAAATATGTGACGGAGCGGGTCCACCACCATCCTCAGAATGAGAACCAGCTGCTGCAACACACCAACAAAAAATCAACCAACGGGGGTAAGACTAAGAAGAAATTCGTCGATTTTATCACTCCTAAGAAAGTGAGTTTATTAATTGATTCAACTCTTTTTTTTTTTTTTTTGTTAGTAACCAATTCAAATTAAATATATTCAATCAGAATGTTGTTTTTATTTTTGATGGAACACTGTAATAATTTAGGTTCCACCTTTATCGTATTCTAATGTGAATTTATCATTTATGATTGTGGGCGAACAGGGGATCATGAGGCTTGATTGAATTGAGAATGAAAAAGATGGTGCTGAGTAGTAGATATGGGGTTTCAACAACTTCACTTTTCATTTGTCCTTTTTCTAGTACCCTCTTCTCTTGTTCTATTATACTCAACTTTACTTATATTGAAGACATTAATATCTCATGTATAGTTATATATAACATTATTAATGATATATAGATAGTAATTTAGGTATAATATAACCTCGTTGTGTAGTGATGTAAATTTTCTGCTTGAGTGATCACTTTCACATGTATTATGGTTCTGTGAGTTCAACTTAGTATACCATTCCAAACTCACGCTATTCTCAGTCTCTCTTTTCTTTTTCGTTTTTATCGTGTCTAATTATTTTTTGTGTGGATCACGCATGAAGATGACTGGATTACATGCTTCATTTTTGGTCAACTTTACTCATTGATGAGAAACCGATGTGAAAGTACATATATTTAATTGTAGTAAAAATATTCTCAACAATAAAATTTACATTTTAAACAAATTTATTCTTTTTGTTCCCAGTGTTGAATGCCGATGCAAGTAGAAAAAATATGAACCCGTACAATTAAGAGCATCGTTCCATTGCAATAACTACTTTCAATACATTTACCAAAGTATTTATGTTGTACAAATAAGGAAACACGCATCCAAACAAAAATTATAAAAGGAAATACATATTTTTTTTTAAATATGAAATTATAGAAATAAAATCAATTCATTTCCTCACGTACATATGGAGAAAAAATAATAATTCCTAGTCAAAATAAAAACTTTCTAAAAGCAGTTAGCTCTTAACTGTTCAGCATTTAACAGTATTTTCAACGGTATTGTGTAAGTTTTACAGTAATGATCTGGCCCAGGTGTAAAATAATAGTACAATCATAAGTTACAGCACCTAAACTATACAGATACATAAAAAACTTGTCTACGATTTTGCGCAAGGATAATCCTTCCATCTAGTGATACCAGATCTAAATGTCTTCCGTAACACATCAATCCTTTCAGTCAAGATAGAATCTTTCAGCTCTTCCATTTCAGCATGTTCCTTCTCCATCAAAAGTCCAATTCCATCAAATGTTTACCTTCTGTTGCAATTCCTCATCTAATAACAAATCAGCAAAGAACATGGTTAATCCCTAAGAACCAAGATGGATCCAGAGAAATTCTAATCAATGTCAGAAATTGCAGATAAGAATCATGAGTTAACTACCTGAGCTTCAATTATAGTTGCTACTAAATGTTCAATCCTCTTCTTCTTGGTCTGCAACAACTTTGCTCGAGCAGCAGTAGCTCCAAGAGCAGTTCCAATTGCAGCTCTACACGTAGTGTCAATGGTATGTCATCCTTGGGCATCCACGTCTATTTCTGCAGAGTAAAGATAAGATAGAGGTCCATGCAAGCAATAGTTCAATAACCCATGTTTTGATGCACAAATGTATGTGAAACAAGATGACCAAACAATAGTTTATTACAATCTTTCCATCACTATTTGAATCAGAAGTTCAAATTGGGAACAGCCCCACATCTTTGATGAAAACACATGCCTAGAATATGCAACTTGTGCATGAATCAATGCAAATTGTATCGCCAATATTATTTTCAACCAAAGAAACTTTTGGATGTGCGTAAGATTTTGAGAAACTCTTTTTGCGGTTAAGGCAAATGAACACATCATCTAACGATTGCTCTCCATAAGATTGTTTCCTATACAATGTCCACTTACATAAACCTCATTATAGTGGCCGATGAATCTTGTATTACAAATTTACATGTATTGAGAAGAGTAATATGAAAAACTTAAGAAAAAATTATAATTTATGAACAAAATTATGGGCAAGCATATAGCCAGTAAAACCGTTTCCCACTACGTGAAGTAGGGGACGTGATTCAAACAGTGCATAATGTCCCAGTCCTACCATAAACCATGTTTATCGGTAAATCATTTACTTCAAATCTCTCTTGATTGTTTGGCCCATATTTTTCGCTGGTTTCCTGTTACTTATAA
>PGWS01004814.1:0-25504 GCA_002896235.1 Cicer reticulatum
ATCCTTCATCCAAATCGAATTTCCCCAATCGATTGGCCCAGTGAAAAATCTTATTTTGAGTTAGATACACAGATTGCTACATTGATTTATCAATGTCTTGGTTAGTTATGTATTACTTGATGGATTGAGAACTTTATTTTGATTTCATTTTTATTGGCAAGTGTTATATGAACTTTTAGCATATGGAAAAACCCTTTTAAGGTGCATGCTTAGTTGAAAGGTTATTTGGTGCATTTAAAAAACTGAATGTTATGTGTTAACTGTTAATTTCGGTTAATGACCCTTTACAACTATTGTGGAAATCTGGGCTTTGCCCTCAGATGAGAGCCAGGACGATCCTACCGGTTCCCTACCCTACAGATGGGAATGTAGATGGGAATGCTGACTGGAGCTATGTAGGAGGATCTCGCGGAGGCGCGTGAAGATCACTCAGGTGTATAGTTTTTTGGTAGAATGATCAGATTAGGTTGATGTATAGGGACTAGAACGTCTTTCCTTTTGGGTCGCAGTTATTTTAATTTGGGAAAACTGTACCTATACTAATATTATCTATTTGACATTTTATTATGATGGGGCTATGCACCACTTTTTGAAGTGTAAATACTTTGGATTCGTATTTCAAAAACTTTTTCCGCTGCTTGTAAGTTGTGTTTACTTATTTGTCGTTGTGTTACGACTTAAATATTTATTCAAAGGTATTTTGCTTAATTATTCTTTGTTTCATGAGTTTGTTTTTTTAAAAATAAAAAAATACACCCTCGCTTTGAAAATCGGGGTGTTACATGTAGGAGTACCAAAAGCAAATTGTTTCAAATTCATTTAGAACTATTAATGTTTTTCAACCATATCATCATAATAGGAAACATTAGATTCGATAGGATTTGCATATACACTGCCAAGAACATTTTGGAGAATGTTCTGCTTTTCTGTAGAATGTTATGCTTTTCTGCAGAATGTTATGCATTTTTGGAGAATGTTTTGCTCTTCTGCAGAATGTTATACTTTTAAGCAGAATCTTCTGCCCTTTTTGGAAAATGTTATGCTCTTCTGTAGAATGTTCTACTTTTCTGTAGAATGTTCTACTTTTCTGCAGAATGTTCTGCTCTTCCTGGAGAATGTTCTACTCTTCTGCGAAATGTTTCTGGTACTACTTCCAGAATGAACTTTTTTGCTTAAATTGATCATTCTCTTAGATTTTGCCTTTATCGTTCTCCAATTTTTATGAGGAGAACGAAACGGGAGACTATTTACCAATCTCGGTTTCCTGAAAGCATTATGTTGCTGTTGTCCAGAACTTCTTCTTCTTTCATCTCCTTTTGTTTTACTGTTTCCAAAGGTTATAGGAACTCCAAATTTTTGTAATGAGAGGAGGCACCATACTTTCCATTCATGTATAATTGAGCATGCTTGTCCATATATCAACGTTCTTTCTTTATGGTTGGATGGTGTTCCTGCATCACAAATTAGTAATGATTTTGGTACCCATATTTGTTTGGATCATTGATGGTTAGTATATCTTCTTTTAGAAGATTTTTTAAAACTTGATCTCTTTTTAAAATAGAAAGTTGATTCTAAACGACCGATTTTGAGACAGTAAGAGCATTTAAATGTCAATCTTGGAATTGATTTCGAAATCTGGGTTTTAAGGGGTTTTAATCTTGATTTTGAAGAAGTTCCAGATCGTTCTCCTTTTTTCAAACTTTCTGGAGAAAGTTGTGCTTTTGTTCCAAAACATTCTCCGTTTTGAGAACAACTTGGAGAACGTTATCTTTTTTGTAGATTTTTCAAAACTGGTCCAGCTTTATTTGCAGAGCGATCTTCCCTTCTAAAAAAACTTTTGCTTTTAATATTTTCATCTATTTTCTTAAAGTAGCAAGCAAATTCCATATGTCCATGTTTCTAAAAATATGAACATTTGGTTTTGCATTTATCCTCTTTTCTTTCCGAAACAAAAAAGTTTTTCACATATTTTCGTTTTTTGAAATTTATCAAAACCCAGACCAGCGTTATCAAATATTCCCACTTGAGATCCCATGATTTTTTGAAAGGTTTCAGTAGCTTTAATAAAATTTGACAAGTCATTTCTAAGAAGTTCATTTTCAGTTTTAAGGAGAACGTTCTCCGTTTTCCTTGCAGAACGTTCTTGATTTTCAAATTCATTATATTCCTGCATATTCTGAATGATGTATTTTAGTTAATCAATCATAACCTAAACTTTCTCATTTTCCCTTTTTTCTATTTAAAACTTGGTCATGTTAAAAAGTTACATTTTTGAACAAGCAGATATGAATCATTAAGAAAGCTATCAAAAATCTTTTTTCTGTTTGTTCACATAAAAGACATGGTTCATAATTTATTACCTCATTGTCTTCAGTTTCTGCTTTTAAACATAAGTTCGCTTCTTAAGGTTCCTTTGTTTCTGATTCATCATAATCATCCCAGGTCACCATCATGGATTTTCTCTTTAAAGGGAACTTCTTTGGTGCTCTTTTGTTCAAGGGACATTCAGTTGTATAATGTCCTTGTTTATTGCATCTAAAACATGTGATTTGACTTTTGTCTACCTCTATTTTGAAGTTTTCCTTTTGATTTGAAATCCCTTTCTGATATGATCCCTTCTTTTCAACATTCTTTGTATCTTTTTTTGTAAGACGAATTATTTCTTCATCAACATCTTCTTGTTCGATTTCTTCTGAGTCCTCATCTGGACTCTCTTGAGATGTTTTCAAAGCTATTGCTTTTCCCTATTTGATTGGTCTGTCTTCTTGTAGCAGCACTTCATGTGCTCGTAATGTTCCAATCAATTCCTCCAGTCTGAGTACGCCAAGATTTTTGGCTTGGCTTATGGCTGTCACCATTGGTCTCCATATTAATGGAAGACATCTCATGATCTTTCTTACTCTATCTTGTACTGAGTATGCTTTGCCTAAGGAACGCATTTCATTTACAATGGTTGTGAATCTTGAGTACATCTCATCAATGGTTTCTCCTTCATTCATTTCAAAGAGTTCAAACTTTCTTATGCCTATATCAATCCTTGTTTCTTTCACATGGCTTGTTCCTTCGTGATGATTTTGTAATGTGTCCCATACTTCTTTAGAAGTTTTGCATTCATCAACTCTTTCGCTTTCTTCCCTACTTAAAGCACAAGATAAAAATAATTGAGCTTTTGAGTTTAGAAGTACCTTAGATTTTTCTTTTGCTGTCCAATCTGCTTCTTTCTTTTCAGCAGAGGTTGAATCATTTTGGTCGACTCTTGGTATGAAATCTCCATTTGTAATGATGCGCCACATTTCTGTATCTTGAGATTTCAAGAATAGCTGCATTTTGCTTTTCCAAAAATAGTAGTTTGTGCCATTAAAGTAAGGTGGTCTGTATGATTACCCTCCTATAGCGATGTACATATCTTTTGACACTTTTCTTCTAGATCTTTTTCTCTAACACTTGTTAGGTGTTCAACTTTAGAGACCGAGCTCTGATGCCAATTGAAGTAGCAATGTCAATTTACAAGAAAAAGGGGGTTTTAATTGCAAATTCACCCTATTAAAATTCCTGTTAAAAACTAAAGAAAATAACTCAAGATTGATTTTGGTTGTGAAAACAGAAAACGGAGAACGTTCTTAATTTTATCCAGAAAATAGATAACGTTCTTTGTTAGTTAAAATCAGTAATTCAGTTTATGTATTTAACTTGATAATCAATTAGACTGAAAGTAAATAGATAAGGGAAAAGATACCACACAACGATATATTCTGGTTCACCCAACTCGGGTTACGTCCAGTCCTCACAACCGTGAGATTTTCCACTAAGTGTTTAAAACAAAGAACCTTCTTGGTTTTACAGCACCTAGCTCAGATCAACCTTGATCTGCTACAAAGTTGATCTGCTACAAAGTTAAAACCTTTCCACCCAGAAGGGAGTTCAATCAAGTCACATATCAACCTTGATAGGATTTCTTACAATCTACTCAAACTATACTAAAATCTTATAGTTTGAGTTTTACAATAATGATGAGATTGTTTTGTTAGAATCTGAGAAGGCTCAACACTGGAGACTGGTCTGATCATTTTGGAAAAAGATATCTGTTGCTGAAGATTAAGTGTAACAAGCTGGAGAATGTTTATCAATTTGGAGACTAATATTACTCTAATGTCCAGATTGATCAGAATGATGTCAAGAATGTTCAGATATGTCTAGTCTTGCTAATTCGTGATCTTCTCTCGTTGTGATTCGAATACCTTCTTTGACTAAAATGGTTCCTACTTGTTCCTTGCCAAGTACTGATAACATTAGCATGAAATTCATAGGCATAATCTTCTTTAAACTGAGGGAGATTGGTTGAATTTGGAGTTGTGACGATCATTCTTGAAACTGGAGAACATTCTCCGTTTTCCAGATTTTGTCAAGAATTTTTTCCTTTCTAATTTGTTCAAATTTTTCTTTTCACGCTGATTTATTCTTGCTTTACTTGGATCTTATCTTTGATTAATACACTCAAACACACATGTTAAATACCAAAACACTTAGAATCATAATTAACATTCTTAATTAACTTTTTGTTTGTTTTCATCTAAACATTAATTTGAGATTTTGTCTCAACAAAAACTTCAAATGACAGTAAGAGTCATATTTCCCTTTCCACACTCTATTTGGAACATCACCATCAAGTGGAATAGAAGGAGAAAGATTGATCAAATCCACTGCAGTTTTCATTGCTTCACCCCAAAAGGATTTTGATAATTTTGCATGAGAGAGCATACATCTGATTCGGTCATTAATCGTACGATTTATTCTCTCTGCAACACCATTATGCTGAGGTGCCTTTGGAATTTTTTTCTCAAACCTAATTCCATGTTTTCTAAATACTCTTCAAATGGACCTCTGTATTCACCACAGTTATCTAATCGAATACATTCAAATTTTCTTCCCTTTTCTTTTTCAACACTTGCATGAAAATGCTTGAAGACTCCAAATACCTGGTCTTTAGATTTCAAAGGAAATGCCCACACTTTTCTAGAGTGGTCGTCAATAAAAATAATCAAATATGATGCACCACCAAGAGATTTACTATCCATCATACAAATATTAGTATGAACTAAATCAAGAATATTTTGCCTCATATGAGGACCACTATTATGAAAAGAAACTTTATGTTGTTTTCCATCAAAACAATGAGTGCAAGTTTTTAGAGACGTACCTTTCACAGGAAGAAAATTTTTCTTCGTAAGTATGCTGAGTCCTTTCTCACTCAAGTAAACCGAGGCACATATGCCATAAATTAGAAGATGCATCTTCAATTGCATTCGCTTCTTCCTTGCATAGCTTCATAAGCATCTTATAGAGAGACGTGAAACTTTGCTCCTTTGCAACCATTAGGGATCCTTTGGTGATTTTACATATACCACCACCACCAAAGTAAGTGTGATAACCATCAATATCCAAGGCTTTCACCAAAATCAAATTGAGACGAATATCAGGAACATGTCTAACATTCTTCAATTGAAGCTTGCAACCAATCCCAGTTTCAACCCAAACATCTCACATACCAATACTTTTACATACTCCTTAATCTCCCATTTTTACCATGCCAAAATCATCTGCACTATAAGATGAGAAGAAATCACGCCTAGGAGTAACATGATATGAGGCACCCGAATCAATAATCCAAGTTGAATCCTGACATGCAAGGTTTATGGAATTATCATCACAAACTATTGTTGTATCTTTATCATTTTTCTTCTTTTTCTCTTCATCTCTTTCCCTTGATTGATCTCTCTTAAGAAACCTGTAATTTCTAGTTCTCGACTTGCTTCTTGACTTGCTATGACTTTCAGAGTTGTCGCGTTTATGGATGTTTCTAGAATGACTTCTCCCCCGTGACTCTGTAACTAGTGCTTCTGACTTTGAGGAAGAACCAATCAAACCGCGTTCCTTTCTTCAAGCTTCTTCATTCAACATTCTCTCTTTAACTATTGACATTTCCAACTTTTCACTTGGAGCTGAATTGGTCAACGTCACAACTAGGACTTCCCAATTATGAGGCAAGGAACTCAACAGTAACAACACTTGCAACTCATCATCTAATTTAATTTATGCAGTTGTTAACTGATTCACTGTATTCTAAAAAATACTCATATGTTCTTCCATTGAATCCCCATCTTTGTATTTCATATTCATCAGCTTCCGAATCAATAATGTTTTATTTTGCAAATTATTTCGTTCATATAACTCTTTTAATTTTTCCCACATCTAGTTAGCATCTATTTCAGTTTCAACATGTGGATATACACTCAGATCCAACCACTGTCTGATCAACGCCGCTGCCTTTCTATTCATCTTCTTCCAGTCAGTGTCAGATTTATCTGCAGATTTAGCAATGTTACCCTCAATAGAATCATACAAATCTTTGATGTATAACATGTCTTCCATGAGAGTCTTTCAAAGTGTGTAATTAGAAGAGTTGAGTTTAATCATATTAGGACCTTTATTTTCCTCCTCCATTTAAATGCACAAATCAAATCAACCAAGCTCTGATACCATTTTGTTGGGAAAAACCAGAGTTAACTATCTCAATAATGCTGAATATTTTTTTCATCACATAAATGACCAAACAGAAAATACAATTCCAAGAGTAATAATAATTGGCAGAAAATTAAATATGAAATTTTTAACGTGGAAAACTTTCCTAGAGAATAAACCTAGTCCAATAAAAACTTTCACTATGATAATTAATGGGTACATCAAAGTCTTCCTAATAACAATAGAGAACATCAATCAACAATAACAACCTTATAACAATCTTCCACTGAAGTGAGTATTCCAAAATAACTCTAACTCTCAAAAACAAAATAGCATTTCCCGTCTCTCTTTACACTACCATGGTTTCATTTCTGAAACCATCTTACTCCATCCCTCATTATCTTCTCCTCTGTCTCTGTTCTGTTCACTTAACTCACCAGAAAGAAGAAAAATCACGATCGACCCATCTTTGCATCTTCATCGGTGACTAGTAACATGACTTACTTCATCTTCTACCTTCATCATTTTCATTTTGTTATGTTGATTTTAGAAACATAGCTTTTTGGTCATCTAATTAACAGGAAGATTAGAGTTCATCTCTCATTCTAACATTTCATCATCTTAAATTCACATGAGCATTATTGTTAATATCTGATTTACGAAATCCCTATTTCTTTTCCTTATTGCGCAAATTTTTCATTTTCGTAGCAAATTTTTTAGAGCAAATTAACGGGAAAGTTATACTTTTGTGATGTTTTGTGTTGCATGCTGGGTTCGACTCATAACTCATTCACTCTCACACATTTTTAACAAACTTAACGGGAAAGAAAAAATCCCTAAGATTTTGTAGTTATTACCGTTTTAATATGCATGTTTGGTTCCTCTTGGTCGCTTTTTTAGGTTCTTTTTAAATTCTTTTAGTGTTTATGTCATTCAACTCTGTAACTTCTTGCTCACAAATTTGTTCATCTTCTATTTTCAAAGGCAACATGCGTGGAAGATTGCTGCCAGAGTCTGAGATCTATGGACAATTACCAATAGTAAAAACATCAAGTATCTGGAGATGGTCTTGTCTGACATAAAGGTCAGTTAAAACCTATAAGCTCAAGTTGTTCACTGAAATCTTACACATAGGTTTGAAATTGCTCAAATTTGTGAGATATCACTTTATGACATTAATGCATTTTGTTTTCATTGAGATGACCATTGTAATACTTGAAAATTTCAACAAATGTCTCTACTATTTGCCCTTCATGATACATCTGAATTTATACACTTCTTCCATAAATTCAAGTTTGGAAAATCTTTGTCAAAGTGGTTATACAGATTCCATAATGAAAAAAAAAAAAAAAAGCCGCTAAATTAAGCCATTTTGCACTTAAATTAAGGTTTGGCAGCTTTTTACAAATAGGTTATGTACAGTTCAAAATTACTTTACCTTAATTTATTAAAACTGTACTTTTTACTGCCAGATTCTAGATTCTAGATTTTCATTATTGTTAACTGCTATATCAGATGCAAGGTTAAAGGGAACCTCAATAGAACGTGAGTTTGGGTTAGATGCAGGCGTCTGAGAGGATGAATGTGTAGGTAAGTTAGGGATTGAGTTTATTGGTTGAGAGTTAGATAGTGGAGTCTCAGATTCGGGTTGAAGTGGGGCTTCAATGGCTCGATCAGTTGTAGCTACAAGAAATTTAGTGTTTAGGGGATAAAGGTTTCTCAAGTAACTTGCATACTTTTAGGGTAGCACCTAGGTGATCTAGAAAATTATCATTTGAAATATGAGATGAGGATTCAAAAGATACATCAATTCTTTCAAAACTAGGTTTAGAACTTTGAATGTTATCACTTAAGCCTTCAACAGAAGGAATGTTTTGTGTTTTATGGTTTAGGTAGAGTTTCAATGTTTAAGACAAGGTCAGATGGTACGATAGACGGTTCAACATCTTATTCTGCATATGGTTCAGTTATAGTGTCAGACATTTGTTTCAGGTAAAGTGTTTTGAGTTTTAATAGAAGGTTCAATTTGGGTGGCAATAAAGAGTAAGTTTTGAGGTTCACACGCAGATGAGTTCAAAACTACATTGCCAACATTATCTACAAAATCAAAAATAATATCAGAAGCAGAGACTATTACCTTTTGAGGGTGTTTGTTTTCCGGTTTCTACACTTACTCCCAGGAACACTTGATGGGAATTAAAACTGCCCACGTTTGTTAATATTGAATAAATATTAATTCCCAGGAAATCTATATTCCCATGAACCCTGGCTTGAAACTCCCCTATGATATTGGTGGGAAACTCTCATTCTCGATTGGAAATTATCAAGTTTTCTTGAGTAAAATACTGTTCTACCACCAAATTGTACCGGTGTAATTGTCCATTCTTTTCTTTCTATATATCTCAACATTTTTCATAGTTCACCACCAACACAGTAGCTACGTTAAGTCCCTTCAACCTAAATAATTTAATCCACTAGCTCACCACAAAAGTACACTTTCATTGAACACCTACTATTCAAACTGACTGTGTTAAAGTCTTCTCAACTTTCTAGCTTAGTACAATAAGCTATTGAGAAAGGCAGCCACTACTAGGCTAGGTTACAAGAGAATGGACTTTTGGTTTTTAGAAAAAACTATCATAAGAGAGTTTTTACAAAGTTGTACTCTCATAAACTTATCTCAGCTAAAATGAATGATTAAAAGCTAGAGAGCAGAGGCATCTGTATATGCTTATAGCAGTGCGTTTTTTGTAGTTTCAATTAAGAAATGCACGTCTTTTTATAGAGATTGTTTAGGGTTTTCTGGTCGTTGTCTTGATTGAAAGAAATCAACATATATCACGAATATCCGTATCAAATCTTTTGAGATTGATTTTCTATAGAAGACTTTCCAAAACAAATCATTGTAATTGATTCAGCGTATCTTGGTATAAATGCAAAGTAAACAGAGGATACAATGATCAGAGCATATCTCATAGACCTCATAAGTAACATATTCAAGATGTTCATATGGGGATGCGTAAAAGTTTTGTCTTCTTTGGAGCGTTGACTTTCATTAAAGCTTTGACTTTAATGAGAGCATACATTATAAATCAGAGTTACACGATTAATTTCTTGATGCGATTATTAGAAGCAAACAATCACTTGCTTGTCAATATTATCATAGGCAAACGATTTCTTGATGCGATCAATTTCTTTCGCGAACTTTTAGAGGCGACGTTCGAAGAAGATGTGACACATTATTAGATCAGATTCGTTTGGAGAAATCTTCAATCGTGGTAAGGGGTGAGAGGAGGTTCGATTTTATGAGTATAATATAACGTGGGGTGAACGGGAATGTCGTAATTCCCAAAGATTTATCTGGGGTTTACTACGTAGGGTTGAGCCTTATTCAGTAATAATAATTAATTAAGAATATATGAATGGTAACAAGGATGACTAAAATATGATTTAGAAACCTATAGATATGTTATAAATTAATTTATGTCAAGATTGCATGATATTTGATTTTTATGAAATCCTATGCTAACTATTATTGTATGGATGATGTGTATTTGAGTGCTCGTGTTTACTTGATTGAAATTATTATTTTACTTTAATGCACCACTTGGTTGATTCTCTATTTTATGATTGATAGAACTAGACTGTTCATTGTGAGTGGTGTGGACCAAATTTTGGAATTTGATTGAGACTGACTGATATATATATATATATATTATATATATATATATATATATATTATATATATATATATATATATATATATATATATATATATATATATATATATATATATATATTATAATGATGTAAACTATGATGATTATTGTGGAATGACTGATAGTTGAATTAGATGTTAGAGACTTTTAAAGTGAAGATTATTTTGTCACCATATAGAAAGAGTTTGACAAGCCCAATGGTTTTGGGGAAGTATAATAGAATGAGTCTGATCGTGGAGGGTTACAGTCGAATTGTAAGGTAAGACTGATAGACCTTGGGGGTTACAGTCGAATTGTAAGGTAAGACTGATAGACCTTGGAGGAATTACTAAGTGGATTAGTGGGTTATTCCCTAAGGTCGGGAGCTACCGTGCAACACAAGACTATTCGATTGTCGTGTATATATGTCTCGGGTTGAGTTGAGGGGATCTATGAGGACTTTGGCATTCATGAATTGTCTATCCACTCCTGTAGTAGCATAGTATCAGACTTCTTAACCAAGTACCTCAACGTAGAATGACATCAAATGATGAAGTATAGGGTATAAGACATGCATGACATTTCATCCTTCTGACAGTTTTATTATGATTGATTTGGATTAACCTTTGATATTATGTTCTTGAATTTATCATGCTTATGCCAATATGACTACATGCGTATTCTTCTTATCTTATTTGTTACATGATTTCGAAATTCACCTTTCTTTGTTTGTCTTTGGCGCTCGCCATGGACGCAAACGAGCTGCAAGTTATAAGTGATGACTAATACCCTCAAAGTATCGGAAGTCGTCTTATCTCGAAGACTTTTATTATATACCTTTTGTTAACGTCATTTTTTAATGTCTTTTTATTTTGGGAATTCCTACTCTGATAGTGACATTGGGTTAAGACTATATTCACTTTTATTTCTAAACTTATTTATATTTATTTCGAAAGAATTTTGTTGTATATTATTATGACTTCAAGTGGTTAAGTGATTATGTGATGTTGGTAAAACAAGGTAAGAAAATTTATATATATATATATTATATATATATATATATATATATTGAGGAATTTCATTACTTAATGTCTAAATTAAAACAATATTATTTCAAGGTTTAAGGTGTCACGGTGAGTGTCTTTTCTTGTAAATAATTCTTGATCATATTTTTTTGTAATTAGTTCATATCTTTTTGTAAATAATTCATATTTTCTTGTGATAAATATTGATTAAATTTTCTTGTAAATAATTCATATATTTCTTGTGATAACTCTTGATCAAATCTTCTTGTAAATAATACATATTTTTTTTGTAGATAAATCTTGATAAATTCATCTTGTTGATAATTTATATCTTCTTGGGATAAATTTTGATCAAATTTTCTTTTAAATAATTAATATCTTATTGTTGATAATATGTTAATTATATCTTTTTCAAATATTGATCATATTATTTTTTTTAAACTTGATCAAATATTTCTTTAATTATAAATTTGAATTAAATATTATTTTAGATTATCTTCAAAAATACGAATCTTCTTCATATTATGTGAAATCAAATATGTTGTTTTCATAAAATACTTTTGTTAACATCAAAATGGTAAGTATAAAATCAACTTGGTTTCAACAAAAGTTGTAGACCAAATTGGCTTTTCTCAACGTCATTAGGTCATAGATATCTACTTGTTTCTAAAGAGCAGATTTGTATTTAGAAACTCTTTCAGGCCACATCAAATAAAAGGCTTTTAGAGTAGGTTTTTTAGTGGTAGATTTGGGAGGATTGAAATTCCCAAGCATAGATCTAAATGCATTACCAACCGACTCAAGAAATCTAGGGTTAACTCAAGATTTGAAAGCTAATAGTAGTGAGGAAGAGTGGCAAGGAAAGAAAGGCTCAATGTGTTGATAGTAGTAGTAGTTGGATACAGACCCAAGAAAGCAAAAGTTTAGTTTTCTAAGAGTAAAAGAATAAGTGTGAACAGAAAACACTACTTTTATATATTCTGTTGAAATGAAAATACAGCCTTGGTCTTTATATAGTCTCATTACTGCTGATATAAGAAAACAAATAAATACTATTAATAGCCCACTATCTCTTGGCCTTCCAACTACAAAACAGACTTTGTCTTTCCACTAACTTATTAATAGAAACCCACTAACTATAACATTAAAGTTTATTCAACAAAACTCCCCTGTAAACTTAAATGTTCCTTCTATCTATCATGCATATCAGCTTCCTGCCTCTTTCGAAAGTTTCTTTCGATAATGGTTTTGTGAAAATATCTGCTGCTTGATCCTTGCTTGCTACATGCCTCAATTCGACACTTCCTTCCTTCACATGTTCTCGAATAAAGTGGAACCGAACGTCGATGTGTTTGCTTCTTTCATGATTTACAGGATTCTTTGCTAACTCAATTGCTGATTTGTTGTCCACTTGTATGACTGTTGCACCTACCTGTTTTAGCTCCATTTTGCTCAACAATCTTCTAAGCCATATTGCATGACAAACACACAAAGATGCTGCCACATATTCAGCTTCACATGTCGAGAGCGTTACTATCGGTTGCTTCTTAGAAAGCCAAGTAAATGCAGTATTTCCCATGAAGAACACATATCCTGAAGTGCTTTTCCGATCGTCTATATCTCCACACCAATCACTGTCGGAGTAACCAACCAACTTGTAATCTTCTGTTCTTGAGTAAAACATTCCAAATGACAATGTTCCTTGGATGTACCTCAGGATTCGTTTCAATGCCTTCCAATGTGAATATACTGGCTCCTCCATGAATCGACTTACAATGCCGACACTTAATGAAATGTCCGGCCTTGTACACGTGAGATAGCGAAGACTACCTACCAAACTTCGATATTTGCTTGCTTCGACACGTTCTCCTCCATCAAATTTTGACAGCTTTGCACCTGGTTCCATTGGTGTCGAAACTGGATTACAATCTTTCATTTTGAATCTTTCCAGGATTTCCTTTGCATATGTCTCCTGTGATATGAAGATTCCCGCTTCTTCTTGTCGAACCTCAAGACCAATAAAGAATCTCATCAGACCTAAGTCTGTCATCTCGAATTCACGTGTCATTGTGCCCTTGAATTCTTCTATCATCTGACCATTGTTACCCAAAAAGATTAGATCATCGACATAGAGAGCAACAAGTAACATATTACTTCCATTCTTCTTTACATACAGAGCATGTTCGTAGGACATTGCTTGAAGCCATTCTCTTTGAAATATGTGTCGATGCGTGTATTCCATGCTCGCGGTGCTTGCTTCAACCCATAAAGCGCCTTCTTCAATTTTAGCACTTTTTTTCTTTTACGACTTTCATGTATCCGGGTGGTTGTTCGATGTAAACTTCTTCTTCGAGCACACCATTTAAAAATGCTGACTTGACATCCATTTGAAATATTGGCCATTTGAATTGAGCAGCTTGAGAAATGAGCAATCGAATTGTCTCCATTCTTGCAACAGGCGCAAATACTTCGTCATAGTCAATTCCTGCTTTCTGTTTGTATCCCTTTGCAACAAGTCGCGCCTTATACCGTTCTATTTCGCCTTGAGCGTTCATCTTTTTCTTGAATACCCATTTCACACCAATGGGTTGACTTCCTTTTGGTAATTCTGCTAGTTCCCATGTGTTGTTACGTTCAATGGCCTTAATCTCTTCGATCATGGCAGTTTTCCATTTTTCGTCGCGCAGTGCCTCTTCGAGGTTAATGTTTTCAGTGTCTGCCAAAAGACATACAAGGTGTACCTCTTCTGTCGTTTCATACAAATCTTGCAGACTTCGCATTCTGGGTTGTAGAGGTTCATCTTCATTGTCAGACTCTTCAAGTTCTGTTGAAGTGCTTGTTGGGTATGGCGACAGATGATTCTTCAACTTCGATATTAACTTCTGTCGAATTGTTTCCAGTCCCACTGCTTGCTTCGTTTATTCGAACGTCTCTACTCACTATCACCTTCTTGCTTATGGGATCGAATAGCTTGTACCCTTTTGTCTTCTCATCATACCCAATGAATATGTACTTCTGACTTTTGTCTTCAAGCTTCGTTCTTCGTTGATCTGGTACGTGTGCATACGCCACACTACCAAATATTTTGAGATGAGAAACTGTTGGCTTATGTCCGCTCCATACTTCTTGTGGTGTTGATCTTCTAACTTCGAATGTGGACATCGATTCTGAACGTAAATAGCACATTGTACAGCTTTTGCCCAGAATTTCTTCGACATGTTCTTGCTTTTAAGCATTGATCCGATCATGTCGAGAAATGTTCGATTCTTCCTTTCAGCCACACCGTTTTGTTGAGGTGAATATGGTGCAGTTAGAAATCTTTTATTCCCTGCTCTTCACAATACTTCATAAAGGCTGTTGAAATATACTCACCATCTCTGTCAGATCGAACGGCTTTGATGTTCTGTCAGTTGCTTCTCCACCCATTACTTTGAACTTTTTGAACACCTCGAATGCTTCAGATTTTTCTTCAAGAAATAAAGCCAGGTTTTCCGTGAGAATCATCGATAAAGGAAATGAAGTACTTTTGCCACTGAAAGATTTCCGGAGTGATTGGCCCACATATGTCGGTATGAATCAGTTCGAGAATATTTTTAGCTTGATATTCTGCCTTCTTTTGAAATGAGGTTCTTGTTTGTTTGCTAAGCACACATTCTTCACAAAACTTTTCTTCATAGTCTATGTCTGGTAGCCCGTGCACCATGTTCTTTTTCGCCAACCTTTTCAAACCAGCATGATGTAGATGACCAAAGCGTAGATGCCACAGCGACGCTTTGTCTTCGACATTGACTTGCAAACATTTTTCTTGAACGCTTCTCAAATTCAATTTGTACATTCAATTTCTCCCCATCTCGACTTGAGCAATCAGATGCCCTAGCTTGTCCTTCAAATGCAGTATCTAATCTTTTATAAGTATCGAATAACCTTTTTCTGTAAGTTGCCCCAAGCTCAGGATGTTGGTCTTGAGATCTGGTACATAATAAACATCCTGAATTGATCCAATCAAGCCATCCTTCTGTAAGTAACAGATTGTACCCTGCCTTCGACTTTCACTTTCGATGCATCTCCGAAAGACACATGACCATCTTCAATCTTTTGCATTCTTTAAACAGGTGTTTGTGACCACACATATGATTACTTGCCCCTGAGTCGAGATACCACATGGTGTCATTACTGGTGTTGATTTCATTTTGAGCCATCAAGAGAAAGCCTTCATTCGATTCAGCTTCCAAAACTAGATTGGTTGTTTCTTCTACTTCTTTTCGACTTGACACAATCCTTTGAAGATGTCCCACTTTACCACAGTTATAGCATTTGTAGGAGTTGCAATCCTTCGCGTAATGACCATACTTCCCACACTTGTAGCATTCGAAGTTGGAGTAGTTCGACCGACCACCTCTTTGACCACGTCCTTTGCCACACCCATTCCGCTGGCTTGACTGTCCTCTCTCGAAGTTGCTGCCTCGACCACCTCGACCATGACCTCCACGACCATGTCCTCTTCCCCGAAAGTTTTGAGAAAAGAGTACCTTTTCGTCTTCCTCGACTGCTTCTTCCTTCTTTTTCATCTTACGTTGTTCGTGTGCTTCGAGAGAACCAGCGAGCTCTTCGACTGAGAGTGTCGAAAGGTCCTTCGACTCTTCTATTGCACACACAATATTCTCAAATTTATCTGTTAAAGATCTCAGGATCTTTTCGACAACTCGTGCATCAGTCATCGTTTCGCCATTTCTAGTGAGTTGATTCACCACTGTTTGTACACGCGTGATGTAGTCAAATACTATTTCTGACTCCTTCATATGCATGCTCTCCAATTCACCACGAAGAGTTTGGAGTCGAACTTGCTTCACTCGATCTGCTCCTTCGAACGCCTTTTTTAACGTGTCCCATGCTTCTTTCGACGTAGCCGAACCGACAATTTTCTCAAAGTCTGAGTCGTCAACTGGTCGAAACAGCATGTATAGTGCCGTCTTATCCTTTGACCGCGTCTCTTTCAACGCCTTGTTTTGAGCTGCCGTATATCCCGCAGTATTTTTTGGTTCTTCAAACCCATCTCTGATCACCTCCCACGCCTCTAGAGCTCCAAGAAGAGCTTTCATTTGGACACTCCAATTATCGTAATTTGACTTCGTTAGTCGCGGCAACGGCATTTGACTCATCACGTTTGCCATTTGCTCTGATGCAATTTGTGAACAGAAAACACTACTTTTATATATTCTGTGAAATGAAAATACAGCCTTGGTCTTTATATAGTCCCATTACTGCTGATATAAGAAAACAAATAAATACTATTAATAGCCCACTATCTCTTGGTCTTCCAACTACAAAACAGACTTTGTTTTTCCACTAACTTATTAATAGAAACCCACTAACTATAACATTAAAGTTTATTCAACAATAAGTACTTGACATCGCTAAATAGCCTTTTCGGTTTCATCATTGTCCAATTCCAGAGTATATTTTGGTTTTCTTTTTGTAACAAGTTTAAATGATTAAGTAGCCACAAGAGAAATGTTCGAGGTTCGAGAAGTTGAAGTCATGATGAATGCGAAGAAAGTTTTGAAGCTAAAGAATGAGATATGAGAGTTTGAGAGGAAAAAACAACACCTAAGTGAACAAGGAAAAAAGGAGAAAATGTTAACAAATGAGCAATTCAAATTTTCTAGGTTGAAAAACCCATATGATCATGTCTAGTGAGTTAAACCATGTTAACGAGCGTGAATGACAACCAACTAATGTTGTAAATTGTGCGCTGCTATTGTTGGATTTGAGGTACCCCAATACTGCACGGGTGCAATTATGTCACACAATGATGATTGCAAACAGTTAGGAAGTTTAAAGGACAAATAACGACTAGTTTTTTTATGATTTTAAGTTTACATTGCTAAAAGTGAAAAATACCAATTCTAGTTATTGCCCATAACACATGGGTGCAATTATGTCACACAATCATGATTGAAAACAAGTATGAAGATTAAATGACAAATATCGACTAGTTTTTTATGATTTTAATTTTACATTGCTAAAAGCAAAAAATACCAATTCTAGTTATTGCCCATAACACAATAAGTATTTTTTTGGGAGGGAATCTGTTATATGTAAAATTCAATAATTCAACTTCAAAGTTCAAACAAAAAGTTAGAATGAAAATCGTAATGGAAAGGTGCAAAGATCAAAGGATCGAATTCGAACAAGCGACTTGAAGATGGAAACAATAGAAGTTTGAGCGAAATATAAGAACTAAGACTTCAAAGGCAATGGGAAATATGGGTTTTTCGAAGGTTAATACTTAGAAAATTTCCCATATTAGAAACTTGATAAAGAAACTGTGAAAAGTTTAAATAAGTTGAAAGAATAACTAGGCCTTGCCGTTGCAACATTTCGTCTACAAGTAAGATATTTATGTCGGTTTTAAAGGACATAAATAATTATTTCTAAAAATTGTCTAAAAGATGTACACATCCACCTTGTTTAAATTTTCAATATGCTTGGTTTTTTGAATGCTAATGTATGTTTATATTCCTAGTTAATTTAATTTATTTCTTATAAGAAATAAGGCTAAGTAGGACGAAAATGACCTAAATGTTAATCCAATGACACAAACGCACTTATTGGATGCACAAGATTGGCACAACAAGAAAACATGGTTTTTGTGAGGGCCAAAAGACCTCACAAAGGGGGAAAAACAGCCACAAAGTAGGCATTTGTGGCGGCCTTAGGCAGTCACAAATAAGGTGGTCACAAACCTTTGTGGCGGCCAAAACGGCCACAAAGTATGAAAAATTCGTCGTCTTTTGTGAGGGCAAAGGCCGTCACAAACGCCTGCTTTTGTGAGGGCATAGGCCGCCACAAAGGTTAAAGCTGATTTTTAAAATTAAGCTTTTGTGAGGGCATAGGCCGCCACAAAGGTTAAAGCTGATTTTAAAAATTAAGCTTTGTGAGGGCCCAGGCCGCCACAAAGGATGTTCCAAAGTAAAAAAATAAATATTTTGTACGGGCTTAGACCGCCACAAAATATTAACTTTATCAAAAAAAAAATTATTAAATTCAAAATTATTACTACAAAATAATATTATATATAATAAATTAATATGAATATAAAAGTAAAAATTAAAATTACAATATTATATTTAATTTAAATTTAAATTTAATATGTTAATTATATAATAACTAATATCAATAAAATTAAAATATAATATTATAATTTAATTATCATTTAAATTAAATTTAAAATATAATATTTAAATTATATTATAATAAAGATTAATTTAATTAAAATTAAATTAAAATTAAATTTAAATAAAATTGAATTTAAAAATTTAAATAACTATTATGTATAAAATATATATATTATATTAATTAAAGTAAGTACTACCAACCAAATAAAATATTCCAAAATTAATAAATCATGTCTTACAAACAAAATTAAACACCACAATATTAACTAGGACAAAATAAATGTGTTCATACAAACCAAAAATAAAATTATGAAAATTATTCAATACATCAATTCTCATAATAATTCCTCTTATCAGTTCCACTCCCACCATCATTATTTGTTGGAATGTTACGTGACGACAGAAGTCCCTCAAAAGTATTATTAATTTGTGTTGGAGGAGACAACATGGTTTGAAATTGGATTCCATCTTCAATTACACCACCACTAATCGAAGGAGGAGCCATAACTGATTGAGCTTGATTTAAATCTCGTCTGATCAAGCCAGCTGTAACACCCCCGATTTTAACAGCGCGAGTGTATTTTTTTTTTTTTCAAAACAAATTCATAAAAACAAAGAAATAAAGAAGAAAAATACTTTGGATAAATATTGAAGTTGTAACGCAACGACAAATAAGTCCAACATAATTACAAGCAGCGGAATAGTTTTTTTAAATACAAATGCAAAGTATTTACACTTCAAAAAGTGGTACATGAACCCCATCATAATAAAATGTCAAATAGACAATATTAGTATAAGTACAGTCTTCCACATTAAAATAAACCACACCCAAAAAGAGAAGACGTCTAGCCCCTATACATCAACATAATTTGATCATTCTACCAAAAAACTATACACTCTGAGTGATTTCCAAACGCTCTTAAGATCCATTGATGTGCTTTGAATGCACAAATAAACTTTCCACAAGCATGCACCTTAAAAGGATTTTCCATATGCTAAAAAGTCATATAATGCTTGCCAAATGAAAATGAAGTCAAAATAAGTCTTAAATCCATCATGTAATAAACGACTGGCCAATCATTGATGAACCAATTGAGCAATCAATCATCTAACTCAAAATAAGAATTTCTACTGAGCCAATCGATTGGGAAATCGATTTGGATGAAGGGTTTTTAGTGAAAACTGAACTCTGGGCTTAATCAATCAATTGGGAAATCGATTGAATGAAATAACTGAGCCCTTGTTTAAAGCCAATCGATAGGGGAATCAATTTCCTGAGATTTTTCGTGAAAACTGTATTCTGGGCTTAATTCAATCGATTGGGAAATCGATTGAATGAATAGCTGAGCCCTGTATTAAAGCCAATCGATTTCCAAATCGATTTTGTCAAAATGGCTGAGCTCATGTAATGCATCCAATCGATGCCAAATCGATTGTGAGGTACAACTTTTAAAAGAATCGATTTGGGAATCGATTTCCCTGCATGTTTTTCTTAAACACTTAAACTAACTCAATCACATTCACACACGACTCCAAAACATAACACTTAGCAATTCCCACACAATCACTACGAAACTTGAGTTTCGAAACAGTTTTACAATCAATTTCACTTACACACAATTTGTCCAAAACATAGACACTTAGTACAATCACACAATAACAATCACAATGACACTCAAATTCAAACACTTCAATCATACACTTGAATCAAACACGAATCATGTGTCAAGCATCCTAATGCAATGCGTATATGCCAAAATGCATGGATTCGGAATTCCAAACCAAAACCCTTCTCGAAGGGCCATAAATCATAATTGTACTGCCTATGCAGGCCAAAGTACCAATTACCTCAGGTGCCACCTATCACGGTCTGCACGATTTACTAAAAAGCGTAAACCATAAACGTACTGCCTATCAAGGGCCAGTACCGTACCGAGAATGCCACCTATCACAGGGTCTGCACGTTTACTAAAATAACGTAAAATTGTAAATGACCGCCTATCACAGGCCGAAGTACTGTTTACCAAGGTGCCACCTATCACGGGTCTGCACAATTTACAAAAAAGTGAAAATCATTAAACGTACTACCTATCACGGGCCCGTATCGTTTATCGAGGTGCCACCTATCACGGGTCTGCACGGTTTTCAAAACGTAAATCATAAATGTACCGCCTATCACAGGCCAAGTACTATTTATAAAGGTGCACCTATCACAGGTCTGCACGATTTACAAAAAAGCATGAAATGCATGAGCATATACTTGAACTTCATCCACAACAATCGTTAAGCAAATGCACATATTAAAAGATTCTCCATTTTTAATACTCATTTAACTTAAACGATTTTTCTCCATTCTTAATACAACAATAAGTACAACCGAGATATTAAAAGATTCCCCATTTTTAATACTCGTTTAACTCTAATGAGTTTCACGACAAACATTAGAAAACATAGGTATCATTAAGAGATTTCCACACAAAACGTTCAGCAAACAAGACATTAAGAGATTCCCATTCTTAATACTCCTTTACTGAGACGATTTCAAAAAACAAACATTAAGTAACCGAGACATTTAAGAGGTTCCCCATTCTTAACGCCCAGTTTAACTTAAACGATTTTCAAAACAACATTTAGTAACCCAGACATTAAGAGATTCCCCATTCTTAATATCCAGTTTAACTTAAAAGATTTTCACAAACAACACATTAAGTAAACGAGACATTAAAAGATTCCCCATTTTTAATACTCGATTTTAACTCTAAGTGGTTTTCAAATTCCACACAAAACAAACACAAAACTATTATCAAATTCAATTCACAATCCACACCAAAACACATCAAAATTCATCAGTATTAACTTAGAACACGTCAAATACGAGAACACAAATCAACACAACATAAACTCAAAATGAACACATCAAATTTCATTTACCCATAATCATACACAAATGAGTTAAGTTCATTTTCTACTACGAAATTACAATCAATATCGTCAAGACCTAACTCTAAGACTTTACCCACAAAACCTTAGATTCATTTTCCGTAATATCAATACATTCAACCCTAAACAAATTCCTTTCCACACAACTACTACAGATAAGTCCCTAAATGCAAACTAAAAGTTTGGAAGGAGCCCTTACCTTCGCGTTAGCTCTAACTTGCGATTACGGCACCGTGAGTAAATCTTGTAAAATCCTCGCTCCAACTCCGCTTCCAAATTAGTTCACTAGCACCGTAGCACGGAGGTGAGCAACCTTCCCTTCTATCACTTCTTGAAACGACGTTTAGATCTAGGTGAAACGGGGAGGTTTTGTGTTTGATCCCTAAATATACCGTTTTTCTTCGTTTTCGAAACAATGAGAAAGTATGAAGCTGAGAAAAACCTTGCTCCCTTACCCACTAATCCTTGGGTTCTATCTCTTGAGTCAAAGAAAGAAAAAGGAAGCAAAATCAACGAAGAAGAAAATGGGAGGAGAGAGATGGTTTTCGCGAGCAGAGGAAGAAGAAGGAGTTTCTCTGTTTTCTTTCCTTAGCTTTTCTTTTCTTTCTTTTTCCTTCCTTTCAATTTCCTTCTTTCTATTTCAACTTTCTTTCTTTTCTACTCCTTTCTTTCCCTCCAAACAACTACTATATATATATAACATATATTATAATTACTTTTAACAAATATCTCAAAATATCTAGATATCTTGTTTAAATTACCATTTCACCCGTAACGCATTAAATTCTTCGTAAACGATTCACCGCAGTTAATTTAATTTATTTATCGACGAGTAATTCTAATCGGCATCAAAATATCTTTTTATCATATAAACCTCCAAAATATATAATATCTTTGGTTAAAAAGCCTCCGAGCCAAAAATCCAAAATACACAAAAATACATAAAATACACTTTAAAATTATGCGGTCTTACAGCTATCTTCCCCCATTATCACGTTATAAAAATGAAACATGGACCCACCAAATTATAAGTACAACTACAAGTAACATAGGCGACCTCCACGCACTACACAAGTTCCTTCTAACGCAAATATCTCTCCTCGAAGTAACTTCTTCCTCATCATCAGCCATGGAGGGATCAATCTCCTCAAGGTCAGGTCCACCAACGAGATAAATGGCTTCGACGGTGCATGAATCTCAAAAGAGCTCACTATCGAAAGTGGGAGCTTTGACCTGACCCGTATATGTAGCCCTGCTTGAGATGGGGTTGTATGCCCAAGCAGTCGACGAATGCCATTCAGGAAAGTATAACGATGTTCCCATTGTCAGGGTAATAGTTGGTAGTACGAAATCGGGTATCATATGATGAAAAGCCTAATTTCCAATATAATGTAAAGGGTCACCAACCGAAATTAATAATTAACATTTAACAATTATGTCATGAAGACAAACAATAAACACTTGGCAGTTATGGCATGATACCAACCAATAACATAACATTGATATACATATGTCATAATATAATAAACATGACTCACGTGCCAAGCACCCTAAGGCAATGCTTATATGCTAGTGCACATGATTCAGGAATTTCCAAACCCTCATCGAGGGGAGTAAATCATAAATGTACCACTTCTCACCAAATCAGTACCAAAATTACCGAGGTCCACTATCACAAATCAAGCACGATTTACCAAAGTGCAGTTTATCACAAGACCTACAACGGACAAAAAATCCTCGTAAGGATAAATGACTAATCAACTCATGGAAACCATCTAGTGGCCCATCACGGTAACCATAACACCGTGGCCTCTCACATCACCACAAACTATAAAATGCATGAGCATACTCCTTCTCTCAACAATTAATCATGTAATGCAGCTATTAAAAGACTCCCCTTTAATGGATCATATATCCACAAATAATTTCATACTTTCACAGAGATATATCAATCATGAATGCATAATCCAATCAATATTAACCATCACATATTCACACATCAGTCACACATATATGGGTCCCTATGTGCAAACTAAAAATTGGAAAGAGCCCTTAACCTCAATGATACTTTTCAAAAACTATTGCTACCACAATCAAATACCAAAATCTCACTCGTGCATGAACTTATCTACCTTATAAACCTTTTCTCAAAATCAAACACCTTCAATCAAATAGTATTTGACTTAGTCAAATTAGTCCATGAGACTTAACTACCTTATAAACCTTTTCTCACTCCTCATTCTCTAAGAGTATATTTTACTAAAAGAATTTACAATTAGTAAGGATTAGTAGTACCATTAACCAAAATGCACATTTTCAACATATAAAAACATATTTTTAGAAATTAACAATCATTTGAAATGTCTTAAATTATTTTTCTCAAAAATTTTCACACAACCACAAATTCTCTCAAATTTACCATAACTCGTTTTTTTTTCAAATAAGTACAAGTTTGATCTACTATATTTTTAAAGACAAAACTAGAATATAACTCACACGTTGCACAGGATATATAGACTTTAACATATTAGTAGTATTGTGAATAAATTTTAAAATTTCAAAAATAATAATATATATAAACTTTAACATATTAGCAATATTGTGAATAAGATTTTAAAATTTCAAAAATAATATATTATATTCATTTTGTTTGTAGAGTATTTTTTTTCAAGTGAGTTTATTTGAGTAATTATTATATATGAGTTTACAAACACACATTTGAGAATATGTAAAATATTTTGTAGAACATAATTGCAATTAATTCATATATTTAGTATTAAAAATCCCCAGTGATTATCATCCTACAAACAAAATTTATAAATTATATTTAGTGTTAAAAATATTAAAATTGTTTTAAATAAATTAATATATGTAATTATCTACCACAAAATCAAATTAGTCAGTGCTCTTTTATTGTGTTGTCAAATTTAAATTTATTTTCAAAATATTTTAGAAAAATATAAAAATGATTTTGTCATTTGGTATTCATTTCATTCTAATTTTGTCAAAGAAATATCTAAATTCCAATATTTTGAGTATGAAACTTCTATACAACATTACTTGAGAATTTTCACAAACAACTCATATGTATAGTTGAGTAGAAGTAAAACAGATGTAGAAACTTCAAATTGGTAGTATTTTTTAAAAAATAAACAGCATAAAACATCTTTGTAAAAAACAACAAATAATTTTTTAATTTAAATATTAAACATTATTCTTTTATCTATAAATGGCAAATAGTATTCTCTCGAAGACACAATAATAACACTCATATAAAGCTGAATATGAACAATCTTCTTTGTCTTTTGAGTAGTCAATATATTTTCATGTTGTAGATGAGATCAATTAAAACAGATCAGAGTGGTTGACTACTCCATTTTAGTTTTGTTTGTAGAAAGTTATATATTGATTGTACATTAATTTGTAACTCATGACACATTAATAATTATATATAATATTAGATACTAAATAATAATAATAGTATAATAAGAATTTTCCAACTATATCTACTTCTTTGAAAATAATTGGGTTGCAAGCCACTAATTGTAGAGATTGTTTGAAGAAGTAGAATAATATACGTCAAAATAATTTTCTCTCGAAGACACAATAATAACACTCATATAAAGCTCAATATATATTATTGTTGGGTATTTCTGTTATATAAATTAGATTGATAAAATTGAATATATATTATTGATATAAAGCTACATATATTTATTGTTGAGTACTTCTCTTTTATAAATTACATTGATAAAATTGAATATATATTAATGATATAACTACTATATGAATAATCATTTGACAATTGAGACATAAAACTTCGTATTGATTTTTTAAAATAATGTGGAATTAATGTGAAAGAGGTTGGACAAACGTTATGAAATAATAATGTGACGTTATCAAATAATAATGTGAAATTAATTTAGAAAGTTTTGAGTAGACTTTATGAAATAATATTTAAATAGGAGATAGTATATGATAGTTGATGGTTTATAGAATTTGTGAAAAAGCTAGAAATTGAATAGAGGAAACTCTCTATGAAGATGTACACGTCAACTTTTTGGCTGAGGTGGGAAATATTTGCCTATATGGAAGAAATATCATGAGGTGGGAGCGGAGTGTGTTTTAAATATATGTAATAGAT